>CALNHX010002234.1:0-32919 GCA_940337035.1 Agriotes lineatus | reverse complement strand
TGACACAATAGGAAACACATTTTGCAAGTAATTGCAATTTGACTTCCTATTACATTTAAATTATTTACTACTGGTAGTGAACTTGACCTCAATTTCGTTGAAATGGCTAATTTCAAATGCGATGCTTGCCAAAAAGTCTTCCTGGATGTTAAGGACAAATATAAACTAAAGTGTAGCGGCGAATGTAGGCGCATATTTTGCATGGCATGCAGTGGATTTGACAAAACCACATTAAAAACGATTTCACAACAAAAAAATCACCAACTGCGATATTTTTGCGTTCTATGTGATTCTCCCAATCTAAAATATCTGCATGAAAAAGTTTCACAATTAACAAGGGACCAAGTACCAAAAGATAACATCGAGGCTATAGGGTCACTAATTAAGAAAGTGGCTGATGCAATTCCAATTATTACGGAAACACACGAATTGGTATATAACCAAGATTCAAAGCTAGATTTGCTTCAGAAAAGAGTTGAGGAAATTTACTCGATGTGTCAGTCCTTCACTGATTGTGGCCCACAATCAATTAGAAAAAGTTTAAACGGCATGCAGCAGGATCTTTTCAATCTCTCCTCAGTCTTCTTCAACAGCAATGAAGACCAAATCAAAATACAGGTACACGATCCATCTTCAAGTGAAATTAGGAAAAACATAGAAGGGATACAACATAAGTTAACAAAAATATCAGAGTCCATGGCGGAGTTCCAAATAAGACTGAAAACCCTAAAATCTCCAGGTGTTGCTTCTTCAACTTCACAACCGACTCCAATTCAAACATCAAAGTCTTGTATGTCAGTGGGCACCCAAACAACAGAACTATCTCCTAGTTTGAGTGGCCCAAAACCAGTGTCAAATTTAACATTACCTACTCAAGATGGAAAAGTAGGCAAAAGTGAATGGCAGTATGTGATTGTGAGAAACCTTCCATCGTACTATAACAGCAATCACATAGTACATTATATTAAAGATAAGTTGGGAGTGTCGGACTTTATAAGATGCTACCCCCTATTAAAACAATCAGAAAATGCAGCGGATATAACATACAAGATTGGCACCATAAACAGAAAGTCTGCCGCTCGATTAGCAGAAGAGCAGTTCTGGCCTGCTGGTGTATCGGTAAAGTGGTCAGTAGAAAGAAAATGCCACCTTGAGGAAAATCCTAGCGAAGGAAATGAAATGCAGCTGGACAAAGTGAAGAAAAAGACAACTAAAGAATTCACTACTCAAGAGAAGATTCTAAGGCTTCATTCTGATGGGGAGGCTATAGCAGCTGGCAAACAACACACCTTTAAAGAAAATCAACCCATAAAATTTGTGAGTGCAGGCATCCAGAAAACAAATCTCACAGTAGATGCAATGACTCCGCCAAGGGTGAAACTGACAATGCAATCTGCCACCGATGAAGGCCGGTACCTTTTGGCTCGTCTGCGGGAACCAGCAATAATGAATGCCGTCAGGTTGTACATATCCTATCTACATGAACAACCGCAATCAGTTTGTCACGAGGGCTTCACAAATGCTTCTCTAAGGGTATTTTTAGCTTCTGAGGGCCTTCCTGTAGACGTGGAGTCGCTAAAACAATTATACAAGAAGTACTTTGAAGCGTATGGCATAGGATCTTCTACTGCATCGGCGGACCTTGCAACCTACAAATCATTTGTCTCCTCCCAACATCTAATACGCCTACAACAATCCAGGGAAAGCCATGGCAAATACTACTCGCCAAAACGAAATTTTTAATACGATCGACGTGCCCAGAAGAGCAAGTATCTTCTATCATTGACAAACATTCAGTGCCTCTCTTTTGTAATAAAAACACCAGTAATATTACTATTTTGCATGCAAATATTCAGTGTATTAGAAACAAACACAATTATCTTGAATCCATCTTAACTGAACAAAATTTTGACGTGGTGATGATTAGTGAACATTGGCTTAAGGATGGAGAAAAACATTTATATACACCAAATAATTACAATCTAGCTTCTTGTTACTGCCGATTGGAGAGTGAATGTGGAGGAGTATGCATTTTTACTAGATCTGATCACGTTTTTACATCATTAAATTTCATTAATGAACTTAACAGTGAAAAACATTTTGAATGCACTGGCATTAAACTTGCTGATTTGAACTGTGTTGCGGTGGCTTTATATCGTTCACCATGTGGTAATATCGATATCTTTAAAAATAAACTTTCTCATGTTCTTGACTTAATATCTAAATATTTTAAAAATAGTAAACTTGTGTTTGGTGGCGATTTTAATATAAATTTTGCAGTTAAATCTAAGGAAAGCATCGAAATTACTAACATATTCCATTCTTTTGGATTACAAAAAAATATCACCGACTTTACTAGAGTACAAAAAAATTCCAAGTTGTGTATCGACAACATCTTCACAAATTTTGATACACAACTTGCAACTGTGGCTGAATTTCACATATCTGATCATAAATCTCAAATAATTAAATTTAACACTATTCAAAAACGGGCGACCTCTGTTTACAAAACCGTACCAAATAAAAGTTCTAGAAATAGAATCAAATTTTCAAATTACCTCTTAACTGAAGATTGGGTAGAATTATATAGAGAGTCTGACCCAACCTGCGCAGTTAATGCTTTTTATAAAGTTTTTTCATATTATCACGATTTATCTTTTCCTCCCATTAAAATTAATACAAATAACAAACGTAAAAATGCCTCTATGTTTACCAATCCAGAAATAGTTTCGGACAGGGAAGAAATAAATCGTCTTGGAAACATTTTGAAATTGAACTTTCAAAATAATGATCTTCTATCGGCTGAATTTAAACAAAAAAAATACGAATACGAACAAAAAATCTTAAAATTAAAAAAAGAAAAAATCAGTAAAGAAATCTTGGAGTCTGATAATAAACAAAGAACAATATGGAGAATAATAAAAAAAGGTGTAAACAATATCAATAGCAATGGAGTGGTAAGTGTGATTTCCCCAGAATCTCACAACGACTACTTTGTGCATGTAGCCGACGATTTATTATCAAATATTCCCTCATCAAAGTACTCACACAGTGTTTATCTAAAGAAATTACCAGTAAACAATGAACAATCACTCTTCTTATATGCTGTTGAGGAATCCGAGGTAGAAGATATTATAAAGGCATTAAAAAAGTCAAAATCATTAGACCTATATAATCAATCGGTTTGTATGTACAAAGAAAATGTTTTATGTTTATCTGCCCCGATAGCTCATATTGCAAACATCATATTAAAGACGGGCATATTTCCTAATAAATTGAAACAAGCCAAAATTATACCTCTATATAAATCGGGTGAAATTGATGATAGATCCAATTATAGACCCATTGCGCTTCTCCCCATTTTGGCCAAAATTATAGAAAAAATTATTGCAGTTCGAATTCTAAATTTCTTTGAAACCAACCATATTTTTACGGACAGACAGTTTGGGTTTAGAAAAGGAAGGGACACGTCGGGAGCCGTGCTGAATCTCATTAATTATATAACAGAATCATTGGAAAACAAAAAATCTTCCTTTGCACTATTTCTTGATTTAAGCAAGGCGTTCGACTGTGTCTCAAAAAGCATTTTACTAGATAAACTGGAGTATTACGGTTGCAGGGGAGTAACTCTAAAACTAATGTCATCCTACTTATCTGACAGATCTCAATGTGTATTTTGCAAAGGTCAGTATAGCCAGATGTCTTCAATTCAACATGGTGTCCCACAAGGAAGTGTATTGGGACCGTTATTATTTTTAATCTATGTTAACGATTTGCCTAATGCCATCCCAGTTTTCACGACTTTATTTGCAGACGATACGACCTTTGCAAACCACGTAGAAGATGAAACTCTAGTCAATCAGTTACAAACCAACATTATCAACCAAGCCTCAGATTGGTTCCAGGCAAATAAGCTTTGTTTAAACCAAAATAAAACTACCACTTTACTATTTTCAAATAAACAAAATGTCTGTGAAACCGTCAAATTTTTAGGCCTTACCTTGGATAACAAACTAACTTGGCAAGCACATGTTGACAATCTTTCAATTAAGTTATCAAGAACAATTTATGTAATTAGACAAATAAAAAATCGTGTAAACTTAGATGCTGCCATTACTACATACCACGCATTATTTCATAGTGTAATGACGTACGGTCTAATAAACTGGGGTACCTCTACACATATTAAAAAAAATTTCATTGTACAAAAAAAGCCTTGAGAGTGTTGGCGGGAGCGAGTCAGTTAGACAGTTGTAAACCATTGTTTAAAAAATATAACATATTAACGCTACCGTCAGCAATACTATATTGTAATCTATTATACATAAAAGAACATTATGGCTATTATACAAAAAACGGCGATGCCCATGGTTACGACACCCGCAGTCGAGGCGATATACAGGTTCCGCAGCAGAGACTAACGTCCACTAAACGACATAATTTCGGAATAGGATTATTTAATTCGCTTCCTAGTACTCTCAAAAATGCCCCAACAAAACTCTTCAAAGTTAAGCTTAAAAAACATCTTCTGGCCAATGTCTACTATGAACTTTCCGATTTCAGATTTGTTGAAAATTAAGACTGTCTTGTTTTATTGACTTTAGTATTTTTGTTGTTACTGTATTTATCTGTAGTTGACTATTTCTGTAAATGCATTGTATTTTTTTATTTTTATATTTTTTATATTTAAACTGGAATTGTGACATATCTAAGCACCACGGTGTATATTATGATGAATAAAAATACAATACAATACAATACAATACAGGAGAAGATGCCATAGTAATTGAAGCTGTCAAAACTGGCGGCAGAAGGCTCATCGAAAAAATTGGGAATCTCTTCAACCTTTGCCTTTCACACTCGGTTACTCCCAAAGACTGGTATAACATTCTTATGGTGATAATATATAAGAAAGGAGACCCTACCGACATAGGAAATTATAGACCTATAAGCTTGTTGTCACACCTATATAAGCTTTTCACTCGAATAATTACCAACCGACTAGAGAAAAAACTCGAATTTTATCAACCGATAGAACAGGCAGGTTTTAGACCAGGATTCGGAACAAACGATCACCTCCTAACATTAAAAACTTTAATTGAAAAAATAATCGAATATAATAGACCTCTGGTATTGGTATTCGTAGTCTTTCAGAAAGCGTTTGACACCGTAGAAACTCACCATATAATAAAATCCATTAGTCAATGCCGTATCGACTACCGCTACTCCCGACTAATATACAATACCTTTCTATAGAAACTCAACAGCATATGTAAAGTTACACCAAGACTCCAACAAGTTCCCACTTGAGCGAGGTATGCGACAAGGGGACACAATGCCACCAAAACTTTTCATTACAGTACTGGAATATGCATTCAAACAACTAGACTGGAGAGATAAAGGCATAAATATCGATGGCAAACGGCTGAACAACCTGCGCTTTGCCGACGACGTTGTACTCATTACAGAAGATATAAACGAGGCACAAGTCATGTTCGAAGAACTTGCAAAGGCAACAGAAAAAATAGGTCTTCACATAAACAAAGAAAAAACAAAAATCATGACAAACCTAGTACTGGCGGAGAAAATCACGCTACACCAAGATAACATAGAGGAAGTCAGGGAATATAAATACTTGTGTCATGAGTTAAGAATACATAGGGATAATCAAACACACGAACTACAAAGGCGAATCAGGCTCGTATGGGCAGCGTATGGAAAACTATTACTTCGACACGAAGTGTACGAAGTATTGAAATTCCCTCATATCGAAAACCACTCTGAGTCAAATATCTCTAAAATTCGTGCCAACCGACTAATGAACCCGCTATATCAAATCTCCGTCTCGGATCTTTTGGTGAAGACCCCGGCCCACTAGATCCCTCCTCCGTATTGGGGGGTGCCTAAACGTGCTGTGCGGGGGATGTATGTTCGTATGTGTACACGATTCCGGTCGCCAGGAACCTTCCTAAAGTCTTGGATCGGTTTCATACGATAGGTCCTCCGAAAATGAAGGCAACATCAACTTTTGACCTATGGTCGTCGGCAAAAAATTTTGTTTTGTTTTGTTTTTTTTTGTTTTGATAAATAACTGGTTTATAGCATTTAATTGTATTAGCGAAACGGAGTGATGCTGAGTATCGAAGTATTCTTGGAAAGCACGGAAGGGCGCTTTTCTTGGGTGGGAGGGTACCGTATATTTATACGTCTCAAACGCAGCGTGTTTGACCAATGTGTCCTGCCCGTCATGACGTATGGCTCAGAGACATTGACACTTACAAAAACCAGCGTAGAGAAGCTAAAAATCGCCCAACGTAAAATGGAACGGTTAATGTTGGGAGTCAAACTGTCAGATCGGATTAAAAACACAGAGATTCGTAGAAGAACAAAAGCAACTGACATAATAGAGAGAATTGCACACCTGAAATGGCAATACGCTGGACATGTTGCAAGACTAACGGATGATAGATGGACTAAACGACTGATAGAGTGGAGACCACGTACCGATAAAAGAAGTAGAGGAAGACCCCCAGCACGTTGGGGAGACGATATCAAACGAGTATCAAATCGCTAGATTAGGAAAGCACAAGACCGGAAAAACTGGAAGCGTTCAGGGGAGGTCTATGTCCTGCAGTAGACTCAGACGGCTGGGTAAAGAAGAAGAAGAAGGAAGAAGAATGCCTATTAACTTAACACATGATAGACCCAAATACACAAATTCTCAATAAAATAATACTTAATACAGCAAATAATCGTATAAAAACATGACGCAAGAACAAGTGACAGGCCATAGCGGTTAGCGTTTTTTACTGTTATGCGCATCTAAGCGATTTTTGAAATTGTTTGTGGTGTCCGCTAATACGACCGAATTTGGCAAGATATTCCATGGTTCGGCCACTCGATTGCATAAAAAGCATTTTATTATATAGGAAAGCAGATAATACGAATGTATCATAATGTCAAAAGAGAAATTATATAATTCAGTGATAAAAACAAAATAACAATGGTTCTTTTATTATTATTATTATTATTATTAGTTACATAAAGACAGACGGCTATTTGCCGATATGCCCCATACAGTGAACTTAAGCTAAACTAACTAAAAAAAAAAACTATATTACCTATCTAAGTATAAATCAAGACTATTCTTAAACATATTTACATTAGTAGAGTTAACAACTGTTTCTGGTAAATTATTCCAAAAATTACAAACACGTAAACTAAAAAAATACTGTCGTGGTAGTTTTCTAAATTGTACTTTGTACGATTTAAAAGAATGGCCACGTCTACTAGAATCGGGGTTGAGTATAAAAAGTTCTTTCACATTATTACAAGAGTAGAAACCATTAAGTATCTTAAAAGTTTCAATTAAGTCTCCGCGCAGTCGCCTATCAGTTAAGGAGGTTAGACCTAAACATTGCAATCTCTCGGAATAAGTTAAATGTTTGACGGACGCAGGCAGCTTACTAAATCGGCGCTGGACGTTTTCTAAGAGACTAGTGTCTTTAATAAAGTACGGAGACCATACTACCACAGCAAACTCTAATATAGGTCTGACGTAACTTTTGAATATTTTAACAGCAAGTAAAGGCGTTATACTGACGAAGGCTTTACGAATTAAAAATATTATAATATTGGCTCTTTTTGTTATTTTAATAATATGCGAGTCCTACTTTAAATCACTAGTGATAGTAACTCCGAGGTCTACTTGAGAAAGAACCGGCTGTAGTGGTGTACCGTGAATGTAATATGCATGACGCGGGTTTGTTGGTCCAATATGCAGCACGACGCACTTGGTAACGTTTAAAGATAGCAACCACTTATCGCACCAGGCACTGATAGTATGTAGATCACTTTGTATGATAGCGCTGTTGGTGATGGGATTATTATAAATTTTAGTGTCATCAGCATAGCAACTTCCAGAGGATACAATGCTTTCGAGAAGGTCATTTATGAACACCAGGAAGAGCACTGGGCCGAGGACAGAACCTTGCGGTACTCCGCTTAACACTGGATATTCTTCTTTTCAGTTGAAAATCGAACTGAAATAGCTTTTCCTCAATTGCCTGAATTAATAATACACATAGAGAGTTAATACGAGTTTCTTCTTTTACATGCCTCTAAAATACCAAACAATCGGTAATGGTATTTTTCTAAGTGACCATGAACAGCGATCAAACGATCTTCTGTTTTCTTTGGCACATAAGTAAAATTTCTAAATACCGCCAACGATTCGTATAATAATCCAGAAAGATCTCTCCGGGTATAAGTATCGTTTGTCTAGCCGTCTTCCATGTTACCATACATACACAACACTTATATCATCCCTTCGTGACATTTTAGTCACGCCTTTATAACCTATGGCTACATAACCTCTTAGTCACGGGCTGAAGTTGGCAACGACGTTTTAGTCACGAGGGAAATTAGGTTCAGACAGTGTGTGCTTCATTAGCCACAGCCAAAACTAAAATAAAGTTAGTTTTCAACAGTCAACTTTAATGTTTGTCAAGCATAATTTAACCTAACATAAAATTCAAAATCTTAATGAAATAATATGATGTTATATTGTCTGAATGTGTTGTATCAGAAAAAGTATAGTGTGTAACATATTATATAAACTCGACTATACACTCGTTTATTAAACACCCGCTGCGCTACGCTCCGCTTGTTTCTAAAAAACTCGTGACTAAAATGACGTTTATAAAACTTGTTACATAATATACTATTACATATAAATCAGCACTGTAGGCTTTTCAGGCCCAGGTTTTTTTTGAGACTTCTTTCCATTGTAATTGTTTCTTGCAAAATTCTTCCAGGTAATCACATTCAGTTGGCGGAGGTCTTCTTCAACACATTGCAATCAGTTTCTTTTTGAGCTTCTTCTGCGGATGGGGCTCTGTGATTCTCAAAAAATATTTTCTCCACATTTCTGTTTTCAGGCATTCGTACTAACCACTTTGTTACGTTTCGTCGAAGGTACCTTATTTGTATATTGCTAATCGTAGTAATCTACGATTCTTATCTTGAAACGACATTGTGATACATAATTGTACTATGAATTTATGCTGACATTATATTGTGATATTTGCGGTATGGCTTTATTTGTTACTTCGACCTGTACTTGAGTTGAGCTTCGCTTTCAGATTTATTGTGCTACTTGAGTTTACGTATTCTCGTTCAAATGCCTAGATACACTGGCCGTTATTTGATAAAACATCCGTTGGCGCCCGTTTTGAGTATTTTAAAGAGTTGTACACGCCGTCTCCGAAGCTGATTCTGGTCGGCCGGCAGTTGTATCCAAGTAGTCACGTTAGGTTTTGATTTTGAGAGAATAGCCAACGGAGCCCTTCTTTGTATGATAACAACTTGATTCTGTTTTCTTTGATAATGGTTATCAGATCAGGTTATTTATATTGTTCTTCTAGTTCTTTGTTAGTTCGTTTTTTACTCCTCGCTTCGATTCTTCGTATGTCTTCGTTTCTTAATATCCATGTTTCACTCCCATAACATATTACCGGTCTGATAACTGTTTTATGTAAGCGGATTGTTGCAGCTTGTGATATGTTTTTGCAACTTATTACACTTATTAGTGAGTCCATATCTTTTTGATCCTAACATTAGTTTTCCTTAAGTTTACGAAGCTTTCCACTCGTTCGAAACGATATCTGGTTTCTTCTACGGTGTTTACTACACTTTCTTCCTGTCGCTGTTGTGTTTTTCCTATCACCATATACTTTAATTTTTTTAAATTTATTTGTGCTCCAACTTTTTTTAGTTTCACTGTTATTTTTATTATTGTTTCTTTCAACTCTTCTCTTGTTCTGGCCATCACCTCTAGGTCGTCTGCAGAGGCAAGGCACTGTGGAAGTTCTAAAAATATTTCTTTCTCTTTTTATTTGTGTTTTTCTGATAACCACTTTCAATGACAGGTTAAATAACGTTGTTGAAAACGGGTCTCCTTGCTTTAACCCTATATTTGTTTAAATTTTTTCTGTAAGTTTTACATTCGCCTCTACTTGAGTGTATATCTCTTCTAGTGTAATTTTTACCAATTTTGTTTGTTTGATTGGACATCCTAATGTAGTTAATGAGTTAATTACCTCTGCTCGTTTTAACCTATATCATATGCCTGCCACTCTCAAAGCTCCATCGGTACTTTCCTATTTGTTTTTCAGCGAATTCTTTCAGTCTTTTATTTACCACTTTTGCTAGTATCGTATTCACTATACTTAGGAGGGAGATTGGTCAGTAGTTTTTACAGCGTTGTAAGTTCTCATTCTTATGTATTGGCACTATGATGTTATGTTATTTGACCATTCTCTTGGCATTCTCTTTCTTTCCCAAATTTCTTTTATCAGTTTGAATAGTCTCTCAATTAATTTTCTTCTACCATATTTTATTAGTTCTGCAGATATGTTATCCCCACCTGCGTTTTTGTTGTTTTTTTGTGCCATGAGTATTTCGTCAATTTCTTCCAACGTTAGTAATTCCACCTGCTGGTCTTCTCTTTGCACTTGCTCTTTTTTTCATGTTTTTAGATTTTCGTTTTGGCCTTATAGCTGCCCCTTCTTCCCATCTCTCTAGGAGTTTTTCTTCGTCAGTTATTGTTTGCCCAGTCTTGGTTCTTATTACATATACATAATCCTTAGCGTTTCTATCTTAACGGTGTAAGGCTTGGTGTCGCTCGGTTGTTATCCTTCTCCATTTTCGTTTTCCGGCACCTCTTCTTCCACTCCTTCCTATCTTGTGCCGTTTGTCTCTCTGTGTTCCAGTTTATTCCTCTTTCTTCAGCTACTATTCTTACACCTCCAATCCATGACTTGCTTGGTTTTCCTACTCGCTTTTTTCCTTCCGGTCTTGCTTCTAGTATTTATTTACCATTCTATTCTCCCCCATTCTGTACGTATGCCCCAACCAACCTAACTGTCTTTCTGCTACCACTTTATCTACCGTTTTCACCTTTAGTTGTATTTTTAATTCTATCCAGTTTGGTTTTTCCTTCTATTTTCCTTCAAAATCTCATTTCTGTGCTTGTAATTCTCTTATTTTGTTTGTCTGTGATTGTCCAATATTCGCTTCCGCACACCAACGCAGGGTATACTACTTTCTTCACCACTTCCACTTTTGTAGCTTTTGGTATTTCTGCTTTACCCAGGAAGCTAGTTTTGATTGCATTAAAGATTTTTCCGCCTGTGGCTGTGCGTTCGTTTATTTCCTCATTAATTTTTTCGTTACTGCTAATGCATGTCCTTAAATATTTAAAGTTAGTAATTTGTTCTACTGTCTTTCCTCCTATTGTTATCTCATGTTTCTTTTCTGTATGTCTCACCATCATTGTCTTTGTCTTCTCTATATTCATTCTCATGTTTATTTTTTGTATGTCTCTGATGTATGTGTCCACATTATATTGTAGCTCTCTTTCTGATACTGCAAAAATTACCAAGTCATCCGCGTAGAGTAACTGATATTTGTACCATTTCCATTTTTCGTCTTCCTATTTTATATTTCCACGTTGCCTTTTTACATTCCTTGACTACATCGTCCATAATTAGTGCAAATAATAATGGGCTCAGCACACATCCTTGTCTTAAACCTCTTGTTGTTACAAATTCCGTTGATTCTTGATTTCTGGTTCTTACTATATTTGTTGTTTTTTTTGTACAGACTTTTGACCATGTCTATTTCTGTTGTATTTATACCTCTATTCTTTAACGTCTTCCATATGTCGTTTCTTCTAATCCTGTCGAAGGCCTTATTTAAGTCTATAAAACACATATGGATCTCCCTTTCCTTATTTATTGCTTTCTCTGAAATTTGTTTGAGTATAAATCTGTTGTCCTGCACCCTTCTTCCTTTTATAAATCCGCACTGACTATCGTCTATCGTATCTTTTAACTTATTTTTGAGTCGTGTTTCCCAGATTCTGGCCCATACTTTACTTACGATGCTTAATAACGTAATACCTCAGTAATTGTTGCATTCCCTGCTATCGCCCTTTTTGTGCAGAGGTATTATTACCCCCGTTTGCCATTCTTTTAATGATTTTTTTGGTTTAACTATGTCATTCATTAAAGTTAAGATCTTATCTTTTCCGGCTGCTTTCCCTAATTTTATCTTTTCTATTGCTTTTTCCAGTTCCATCTCTGATATCAACTCTGTATTTATACCTTCATTTGCCTTCATTCCGTTTTGTTCGATTTTGTTATCACTCTCTTCTTTTTCTTCGTTACTATCTTCCAATACCTCATCAAAGTGTCTCCTTTATCGTTCCATTATGTCCTCTTCCTTCGTCACTATTGCCCCTTGTTCATTTCTGATGTTTTTCAAAGGCTTGGTTCTTTTTTGCCTCAATTGCTTTGAAGTGCCATATAACAGTTTTTGGTTTTCTTTATAGTTGTCCTTCATTTTTTCATTTTACCATTCTTTCTGTTTTGCTTTATTTACCTCTTCTTAAATTCATTTCTTTTTTTCTTGTATTTATCATAATCTTCTTTCTGCTTTGTTTGTAAATATTTCCTCCAGTTTTCTTCTTCTGTTTCACTTTTCCTTTTATTTCCTCGGTCCACCATGTCGTTTTCTTAGTATGCTGATTTTAATATGCTTTGTTTTAGGTAATTCAAATTTTTCTCCACGTCTTTTCCTTCTAATCCTTTACTTAGTTTCCTTTCTATTATTTCCTGATACTTTTTCCTTGTTTCTTTCTCTTTGAGTCTGTACGCTTTAATACTTTCTTTATTAAATTTCTTCTTTTCTCTTTTGGTTTCTCTTTTTCTATCTTCATAATCATTTTTAGCAAGTAGTGGTCGCTTCCTATCTCAGTTTCTCTTCTCACGATCACATCTTCTATTTGCCTCATATCCTCTTGCCGTACCAGAAAGTAATCGATAATAGATTTCTCTTGCCTTGATTTCACTTCACGTGTATATTTGTGTATTTCCTTATATTGGAATTTACCAATTCTTCCGTTTAAATCTCCTAGTATTATAATTTTTGAAGTGCTTGGGTCTATTTATTTTTGTTAGTTCTCCCAGAAACTATCTTTCTCCACCTTTGCTGCATTATCATTTACCCCATATAGAACTATTATTGTTCATGTTTCTGTTGTCGATAATCTCAGTTTTATTTTCAGTAACCTTGAATTCGTAAGATTTTCTTTTACTACATTTTCTATATTTTTTGGACTGATTACTAATCCCTGGTTCTTCTTACTGTTGTTTATTTTTGGTACCTCTTTCTTATTTCCTTTGTTTTATATTGTGGTTTTTGTAATTTTCTTCCATGGATTTTTCTAGACTTTGTTTTCTTTCTTCGGTACATCGCTTTTGCTTTCCTGCTAACTACCTTATATTTTCCACCATTCTCATCTGTTTTCCTTGTTAGATAAGTTAACTTTGCACTTCTGGTGCAGTGTCACGTTCTTTGTGGAACCAATATTTTAATTTTTGGCTTGGTTTTCTTTTTAGCTTCCGTTGGGCAGTTTGCTTTATTATGTTCTTTATTTTGTCGCACTGTGCTTCTAATTCGTTATCTTCTGTTCTCCTTTTTAATTTTTTGATATTTGTGGAATAAAGTTATTTCTTATTTCTTCTTTTTTCAGTTCCGCTGTAATTAATTTCTGTTTGTGTTTTTTGTCTGATGGAATTAGTCGTTTTTGTTGTGTAACTACTGCTCGTACCAGCAGATGATCACTATCTATATCTGATCCTCGGAGGGTTCTTACGTCCTGCATTGAAGATGACTGGATGTGTTGTTATCAGAATATGGTCTATTTGGTCTGGGCTTATCCATGTATTATCAGTTTTCTTATCATCGCATATCATATGTCTTCTGCCTTTTCCATTTGTAATTTTATGTTTGCTGTTTTTTCCTATGGTTGGTTCATATTCTCTCTTTTCCGATTTTGGCGTAAAATCCCCAATTTTTACATCAAATTTTTGTAACCCATCATAACCCCCTGATAATATTTTGTTTTTCCTCCTTCTCTGCTTCTTCTGACAGTGGATGTACATTTATGATGGTTATTTTTCTGTATTTTAATTTAATATGACATAGCTGAGCGTTTCATTGATTCCCTTTCCGTTGATGATGGAGATTTTTATTGTTTCCTTTATTATAAATCAAGTTCCTAATCTGTTTTGCTTACCACCAAAGTTAAAGTAAACATAGTTATTTATTTC
Organism: Agriotes lineatus; assembly: GCA_940337035.1. NCBI lineage: Eukaryota > Metazoa > Arthropoda > Insecta > Coleoptera > Elateridae > Agriotes > Agriotes lineatus. Next base: position 18,742 of record CALNHX010002234.1, on the reverse strand, counting down.
CGTTATTTGTGAATCTTTTATGTTGGTTTCTCTTTCCTGTATTCCCGTTATATCTATTTTATTTTATCGCTTTTCTTTAGTTAATCGTTTTATTGCTCCTTCATTAATTCCATTAATTCTTCTCACATTTCAGGCAATTTTACATTTTCTTTTTTTATCGCCTTATTCGTCGTTATGCTATCTTAATTTTTTGTGTTTTTCAAGTTTTGTCTATTTTTAAATTCCATTCAGGTTATCGTTCCAGATATATACTTCAGTTTGAATGATGATCTTTTTGTAACCTAAGTGTTATATAATTAGCAGATTTAACAATTAATTACAGATACATAGTACAGTGTATTTCGGTGTCTAGCACCTCGATTCTAATACAAGTTTTATCTTATATACCTAACATATACATAATGTACATATACATATACCGCATTATAACAAGGCGCCAGACACCGAACCTCAACGCACACACAAACACGATACGTACACATTTGGGGGCCTGCGAACCCCCCTATTTACCGCAAGGACCACTCATCTATTAGCCCACTCCGGCTCGCTCCTCAACCTGACGGGCCCCTCTTCCGCCGGTCATCTGGTTCCATCTAGTCCAATTGGTACGGATGCCCTGCAGCATTCTGGTCGTCATCCCGGCCAGCAATCCTTTTGGAAGGCCCAAAGTCTTCAATGTCTGATGGGAGATCAGACACCACACTCCACGCCAAGAGATGGTGCAGGTGGTGGTCGAAACGTCTTCGGGTTGGACGTGTAGTCGCTCCGCCACAGCGGTTACCACTTCCCGATCATCATTGGCTCTTCAGTGACTTCTTCTTATCCAGCTTGCCTCAATCTTGACGCAATCGTTGAGAAAAGGGCATTGTGCCTTCTCACCCTTCCCCATGCATCCTCCAGCAGCACTGGATCACGTGTGCTGCTGTTTCATTAGCGCCATAATGTTTGTCGATTTTGGCTGCGCGTACCTCTGGACGTTCTGATGCGTGTTGGGAGGAAGTTTATATGCACATGATGGTACGGTGCGTAATCGCTGCCAGGGATGCCGCTTGATCGCTGAACAATCCATGACGTGGAAAGGGAGCTTGAATTCGACTCCCTCAGCTCGCGTCCATCAACTAAGTTGTAGAGACCACCTGCCCAGTGCTTCTTCCTCGCCAGTGAGTCGTTCCGGATGCACACTCAGTTTCCGTAACACTTGTTTCGCCCACCGCAGCGTCTTCGTGAGCCGCGGGGTGGTAAGTGCTGGAATGGTCGCAGGGAGATTTGATTCTTGAGCTTTGTTGAGGCTGGCTATCGTCATAGATGGGATTAAAATCACCAAAGAGGGAATGCCTAAACCTCTATCATTGACCGCGGTGTGAAAATAAGCTTGAGGTACATCTTTTTGAAATCTTAACCATGTACGAACAGTGTGTCTGGTCTGTCGGTCGAGCGCCTTCAACCTTCCTAATGAAATTCTCCCCAGAACCAAGGCACGATACACCCTGGAGATTAGAAAGGTTTGTAAGATCTGTAAGCGCTGCTGGGGTTTAAGTGGTGCCCGGGTGATGTTGTCCAGTATGTGTCCTAGCTCTGGTTCGACCGGCGATAGACCAGCAACACCGAACTCCAGCCCCAGACATTTCCACCTCTCCAAAACTTGCATCGCAGGGAGTGGTTCGGAAGCTAGCCTAGATTGGCTTCTGGTCAGGACCTTAATCTTCTTGATTTTTCCTGCTGGCAATAAAGAGAAGGTGGAAATAGTGATGCCCATGTTGGCGGCCGTTTTTTTAACCCTGGTGATCGTCTGTTGCAAGCCATGGGCTGTAGACGTCACCAGTACCAGATCGTCGGCGAAAGAACGACAGTTGACTCTTGTGTCTTCTAGTTGGTAGCCGAATTCGTCTGGTATGGCTTCTAGAATTTCGTGGATTGCCAAGTTGCCAGTAGTGGTAAAATCGGGTCTCCGTGTTTAACTCCCCTCCGAACGACAATGTCTTCCGGAGTTGCCCCTCGCCCCTTTGCCATTGGCGAGTTGTAATGCCATCCAGCCCGGGTGCTGTGGATAATTGGCAAAGTGGTCTTAGTCACCTCCTCGCACGAGACAGGGCCCCAAAGATATTTAAGGGCGCCTCTAGGGACAGGTGGATTGGCAAGCCTGGGGTACGGGTTTGAGGGCGTTTCAAATATGTTAGCCCAGTACCCTTTCAGCTCGTCGAAAGAGTGAGTAAAAAACTTCCATCCACCTCCAAAATCTCCTGGACCACCCTCTTCCTGTCTCTCTTCCATCCGGACTGGATTCGCGAGTAATCTTGTCTGCGTTGTCTTTTCTTCGTGGTGCCTTGTATGTTTGGTGCTGCATTACGCTGCTGGTTACAGGTGATGAAAGCTGGTGTAGAGAATGTAGTGTGAAAGCTTCGCTCTGTTGGTTCCTCTCGCAGGGCTGTCTTTGCAACAGCCACCAGGGCCTGGATGTTGAATTCCTGGGTGCCAGCTTCTTGGATGATATCAATCAAACTGCGAATAGCACCGCGGAGGCTGGTAGCAATAGAGCTTCTACGGGGATCTCTCATCGGCTGTCTCCTTCTGTGGAAGTCCTGGGGGCGTTGACTAGTGACACTGGCGTTGGCGACTTTACTTCCCAGGGATATGCCATTCTTGACTTTACTGTAGTTAGTACTAGCTTCGCAGACACTCTCACTGTCACTTTGACTAGTACTACTGGATTCTTGTTCGTTCACTCGTCTAGCGCGGATATTAGCTACTGCTGCGACGACCATCTGTTTGTAGTCTTGGCGCCTCCTGGCGCCCTTGGTGGCCTCGAGTGTCCTCCTCGGAATCCGCTCCAGCAGGTATTGGTTTATAAATAGCTCCCCGTTCAGCGTCGCTTCTGCTTCTTCCCGTGCCATCAGTCGCAGCTCCTCCTGGCTCCACCTAACTTTTTTCGAAGTAGTCACAATCTCCTCATTAACTATCTCCGGATGTTTATGGTGACGATGTACTTCTAATCCCCGCTTAGTTGTTTTTGTTATTAAAGTTTTTATGTATTCAACAGAAATCGTTGTACTTGTTACATTACTAATATAACCTTAAACTGACTGATATAAAATGCCAATGTGACTTTTACTACCACGACTGCCAATATAAGATTTTAACAAAACAATTCCATAGGATAGAAAAAATACTATACCCACGGCCTGCTGAATTGTGTGACAAATGTCACTTTATACTGCCTGGGCATTTTTTTGAAATCCATTGTTGTTTTTATTTCTGAGAAAACGTTAATTTTGGCCGTTTGGCGCCACATACCCACGATAACATTTAAATGACAACGGCTGTCAAGACTAATTCCTGTTTAGAAATGATTTTTTAAATGCAGTATCAGTAGGATAAGGACCTATTGTTTTGAATGTAGTATAAATATGAATGTTGTAATCTATTTAGTGTCGTGTAAGTACCTTAGAGATCTATAGTTTTAATATTTTTTTGCACTCATGATTTCAAAATTCATATTTCCCGGTCATTCCCGATGCGCCGAAAATGACTTTTCCCGCACCGGGGTGTTTTTTACTTTCCCACAAAAACTATGGCAATTGTGTGTTCCAGGGGCGCTGTAAACGTCAACAAAAGCTAACAGGTGCTAGGATACGTATAAAAATAAGTAATTTGTGCTGCCAACTCAGTAAAGTTGTAAAACACTAAATAATATTTTTTTAACTTTTTCAAATATTTTGAGTTATTCGTTACAAAAAACATTGTACCTACCTCTTTCGGGAAGAATTTTCCCGAATTCGCACTACATGCAGCACTCCCTTCGGTCGTGCTGCAAACAAAGTGCTCATTCGGGAAAATTAACTTCCCGAACTTGTTAGGTAAATAACTATTCCTGAGAGAGGTGTAGAACTCCAAGAATTCGTAGTTGAAGACGGATTCATATTTTCAGGCAGGTATTTTTTGGATAGCTCACACATTTGTTCTAAAATAGCACATGATATGCAGATAATCATATTTCTTACAAATTTGGAAGATCTTCCAGGTCGTAATAGTAATGAAGTATTTTATTCTGTGTGTTATTGCAACGTTGTAAATTTATGTGTAATTTATTGTAACAAATTTAAAATTAAACATTTAAAAGTTATTTCTTTTATTAGATATCTATCTGTAAATGTAGTAATTAAAAATGTAATAAAGAAAGTGCAATGTGATTTTATAGTCTTCGCCCAGAAGTACCTCGGAAACATCTTTCTTGAAAGCTACAACTAACAATTTTTTCCCGGTGTTTGTGGATACCTATTTATATAAAAATTAAAAATAGAAATCGCTAAAAAGGTAAGTTGTTTGAAGCACCAATACGATAATTTAAATTTAGCTTTCAGACCATTTCTGTCGTAAAACTTAGTTGGAGATAAATTCATGATAAGATCTACCCCACTTGGTATATTTGCACGTTTTAGTACTGTTTTCTATTTTAACAATACCAAACAAAATCATAAGCAATAATAACGAATAAATTAATCAACAAATTATACTGTGAACGTAAATAATGAAATTGAGAAAATACACGAAAAAACTAGCAGGAACCTGATCGAAGAACACAATAGAAAATCAAAGTAAAAAATACACCAGAGTGTTATATTATTGTTGTAAAATTTTAAGAAACGCCGTAAAATTTAATCAAACATTTGCATTGTAGTCAACGTAGTAACTGATGTTACATTGCAAATTTGAAATTCCCGCTCTTTAAGGTCACTATATCAAAAAGGTACCGCCATTAATGATTTTTTATATCTATCCTTGTCGCACAATTTTCTCCAACTGGGGATAAAAACACATAACCTAACAGATTCCTCACTTTACAAGTGCCATTACACCAAAAAGAAAATCCCCAAAAACTAGTGTCTTCCCTATTGCACTTGGGAAATTTGTATTTATTATCCTTATCTCACAATTTTCTCACATTCTCGCGCGAGGAATGGAATGGCGGTACCTTATTGATATAGTGACCTTACCGCTCGTGGGTATACAGCGCTCTGCGGAGAATCGCTAAACTACACATATGCCCAGGCCGCATACAGTGACGTTTGTCAAACAATTCAGTGACGTTTGTCAAACAATTCAGCAGGTCGTGACTATACCATATGATCGAAAACTTTTATCCGCTAGTGGGCTGTGGATTCTTTAAAATTGAATTTATGTTGGCAGTGATGAATAATAGTATATTATATCATGAGGGACTAAAGTGCACCATTGCGGCACTTTAGTCCCGAGGTATATACGCTATTTTTTGCACTTTTCGGAACATTATCATCAAACATTTTCAAAGTTTGGAAACTGACAATTACAATTTTTTAAAAACTAAATTGCAATAGGCCCTGAGTAGCCTGAATCAGTTGACAGTACTGAAATGTATTGTCTGTATACGTCAAATTTGCAGGTTAAGTTTTGCGTCAGTGTGTGTTAAATGACAAACAAAACCTAACCTACTATCCGTCCCAGGATTCTTCCTCCTGACGTCATTTGTGGGGTGGCCATAAATATCTGAGATCCGGGTAGCCATGGAATTAGCTACTTATAAATGTTGGTTAGCATTATATTTCAATTGCGATAAGTATTGGTACCTATGTAATGTAATAAAATGCAATAAGAGGAGGGGAATGTGCCCCGGATTCTGCAGTTTAGCTTACGACTCGATTATAAAAATCTCCTGCTCTAACTTCATTACTTATTGCAATCTGTAATAATTTTTGACAGATAGGAATGTTAGTTGTGATGACATTAATGACATTTAGTTTAGTTGGATTCGTCACTTTAATAAAGCGGTGCTGATTCCAAAGGTGATGTGATATCAGATATTTATGGCCACCCGGTATATGAAGTAATCAAAGAAATAGTCGTCCAGCACATTTACATTGGTTGCCGTTTGATAGACAAAGAAAACAACAGTAATTGATTTCTGCTATCGCGCCATTAAGTTACGACGTGTGTCCATAGGGCTGGCAGTAAATACGAGTGAAACAGAAATTGTACAGCCCTGTCAAACTTTGATCTGCCGGGCAACGCCTTATGAATTTGGTTTCTAATTTGACTTCGTGCTTCTGTCAAATTATTCTGATTGTTCATTTTCTGGTTTCAATTGCATTTTCGCAGTTTTCCTGGCCTTCATTAGCATTATAAACAGTTCTTTTCAGAACTACTACTGCTAGCGTTTTTCTTATCAGGTATGCAATCGGTTTCGTAAATTTCATGGTTAGGTTATGTACGTTTGCTTTTCCAGCCTATTTGTTTTGGACTTTTGGAAAGCAATGCCTGGAAAACGTTTAAATTCTCAGGCCCAAGCAATGATTCTTTCGCTTTTAGAGTACTTTGAAGCAGAGAAGACTAACGGTGGACCGTTGTTGCCACTAACTGCAGTTCGTGAAGTAGGTACGTAAAGCTATTCATAGTACGCTATATTAAATAAATCTAAATTTTAGAGAGTAGCAAATGCATTAAAAATCAGTGAGTCAAGTGTTACAGCCATTAAGCAGCGAATTAAAAGCAATCCGATTTTATCTAGTCCAGGAAAATCAAGGCCGAGACATAAATCAAAGTCCACTGATTTACACGATGGTGTGAAGATGGCAATTCGAGTTACAATATACGACATGTATCAACAAAGTACTTAAATTTGATGTTACCTTAAGATATTTATACTAATTGAAAATTTTTAGAAAAACATGTTACGTTGGCCACGTTGAATACCGAGTTAAGGGCTAAACAAATAACACATATTAGCAGAACCAGTTTACACAGAGTTCTTCCTTCCATCGGCTTTAAATTTGCAAAGGAAAGTAATAGAAGATTTTTAGTGGAAAGAACTAATATTGCTGCCATGCGAGGCTTCTTTATGAGAGAATACGTGAAAAATTTACAGTCTCCTATTAGAGATATAATTTTTCTAGACGAAACCTGGATTTACTCTAAGGGAAACCCAATGAAATCATGGCAAGACAGTAATGTGAAGAGTGTCCGTAAACCTGAAGGCTATGATGGCAAACGTTACATCATTCTGCATGCTGGTGGTACGGGAGGCTTTGTTAATAATGCAGGTTTAATATTTGCTTCAAAAACAATTTCTGCTGATTATTATACAGAAATGAATGGTGATTTATTTTTCAAATGGGTAAAAGAACAGCTGGTCTGCAATTTGGAAGGGCCTTCATTAATAATTATCGACAATGCTCCATATCACAGCATGTTGCTTGAAAATCAACCCACTTCGACATGGAGAAAAGCTGAAATTATCCAATGGTTGAATAACAATAATGTGTCAATTGAAAACAATATGAACAAAAATGAATTATTAGCGCTAGCAAAGCTAAATCAAAAACCAAAAAGGTATGTTATTGATGAGTACATGAGAGAACAAGGCCACGAAGTTCTTCGCTTGCCACCATATCACTGCGACTTCAATGCTATAGAATTAGTATGGGCTCAAGCAAAAACCTATTATAATAAGCATATAGGTAGAGATGGTTACGGGGATACACAGGTTTTAGCAATGTGGAAGGAAGCCTTAGAGCACATTGGTCCAGATGTTTGGGAAAACTGTGTAAGGCATACGAGCACGCTCATCACAAAGTGGTACCAACGTGAGGAGCTCATCGAAGAAGCCATTGAAGCAGTTAAACCACTAGTAATTCACGTTTCTGCATCTGATACTGACAGCGATATATCAAGTGAAAGTGATACGTAAATATAAAATGGCTTGACCTGGTGTTAAAATTAAGTAATTTATTTTTATTTTTTTTAATAAGAGCATCGACCGCAAAACTTGGCTCACCGCCTCGTTTTGCCAATCAAACGTATATCGTTAATACATGGATCTATTAATACATCCATGCGTTAATATCTCTTTAAATTTATTATACTGTAGTAACCAGAATTAGCAAATATATTTAATTTACATTACTTTAAGCTGGTTGTTGTATTACATTTATTAATATTTTGTTTAAAAATTGTTCTGAATCTTAGGCTCATCGGTTTGTTCAGTAGTGTATTAAATACATTATTACGATCGAGTTGATTTATTTCTAATATAGGTGGTTTTAAAACTGGATTACTTAAAACTTTTCTTGGTAATTTCAATTTGATTTAATAAGTTAATTCTAGTTAGAACTAGTAAGAAACAAGTAACATTTACAAATATATTGATTAGATTAGGTATCCCATTGCTATCGGAACCTTAAGAAGAAGATATCATGGCATATTATCTAGCTAACATCTTAACTAAACATCTAAACAGTGATTTCTGGGTTTTCATTGTTAGTTGCAATTTCATCTGCAAATATAAGTAGTGGTGTTCCCATAGGGTATACTCCATATACGCCGTATACTCAGGATTTTCTGGACATACTGCGTATACTCTCAAGCAATTTTCTGAAAACTTGTTGAATGTGCTTACAAATTAGGCCTAACGTCAAGTCAAACACTACTTGAACAATTGTCTGCACCAAGACTGCCAGTGTTTGTAGGATTTATCCAACCACTCTACCTTTCGAGTAGCAGTGAAGGGTGTATTCCGCGACCATACGTGAAGGTTTGGCTGCGAGAAGGAACTATTCAGTTTATTACAATTACAAATGGTATGTTAACTTTATTATATAGGTAGCAGTTAGCTGTGAGTAATTACGTATTCAAAAAATGCAACTGATACTTTAATAGAAGCATAACAGTCAGGGTACACATACTTCAACAACCACAAGTTAAAAGAACCCATACTCTTAACATCCTTAATATACCAAGAACCAAAAGTATTCATCTATCTGTCGAATATAAAAATTCATTAAAGTACATTACAAAACATTTCACTAATACAGTTATTTATAATTTGTTCAACATACTTGCTTACGGAGGTTCGAATAAAATTATTCTAGTTTATTCTATTAACACATTCATTCATTCAGTGTCTTTAGCGTCTTTTACCTTTCGATGTCGAGCAACATTCATACCAAGTAGGAAGTGCGCAGAATGTAAAACACATACATGCAAGTGAACAGTCTAAATACATAATAATATTAATAACTTCTGTACTACATTTCTAAAACTTAATTTGGAGTATTCGTTGATAATCTGGTGTTCTCATACTATATTGCTTTCTAATGTCAATTGGCCTTAATTTTAGAGCAGGAACAGCACTCGATTTCAGTATTTTTCTGCCTTCCAGAATTTGAAAATCATCAGCCCTAAAATTGACAGAACAAATTACCTAATTATTATTTTAATTATGAGACAACTTACCGAAAATATTTAACACTAGGAATCGATTGTCGATTTCCACAAAAAGGCAATTTCTTCGAAAAATACGGGGTTCAGTATATGCAAATCCCATCTTTCGTAAGTTCCTAAGTATATCATATATATGTCGATGTCGCATAGGTTCGGTTTACTCGTCACCCTCCTCTTCTTTGAATCCCGCTTCCTGCAGCCATGTTAACCACTGATTCACCTGGAATAGTGCTTGACCCTTTCCAGGTTAAGCATCGGTGACATCTTTCCAAGTAAGGAAGACCTCTGTACAGCGATCAGAGTTGCAGCGGAACTGGTGACCTTAGTTATTTAGTTCTCACGCTCCTCCAGGAAATTGCATAGCGTCTTGAAGGAGTCCTGTATAATGCTAACGTTCACTAAATTGTCTTTCCTCGTACAGGCTAAGAACTTAATTGCCTTCCAATTTAAAACGCGAAAACATTCAAAATAAATTTAGGTTATGTCATTTTCGCGCACAGTTGAGTGATGGATAAACAATTTAAACTGCGAAAACGCACGACACCCCCGGTGGGCGAGTGTCGACCCTATTATTTTATTCAAATGTGCACATCTTTTCACGCGCAGGTCGTATGAGTTGCTCTTCCAGTTAATAATACAATTCAGTGATAAGACCAAGCTTCATTTCAAGACAATGTTAAAAAAATATGCCCAGGTTTATACACATCAACTCCAAAAGTTTAATACCTTAAATGATATTTATTTGTTTTTGCTTCGCCGTGCAAATATAATGCACTTCATTAACTATTATATTATATTTTTGTGACGACCTAACCTCACTTTTAGCCGTTGACTTTGACAACTGACCGGAAGTTTCATAATTATAGTTGTTCAATTACCAACTTGGTAGTTAATCTTACGTCATACACATCCGCGTGTGACGTCAGGAGGAAGAATCCTGGGACAGATAGTACTAACCTCGTGTGTACATAAATTTTCTATAGCTCTGGTATCATTTTTACTTTAGTCCCTAGGGATTAAATGAGCTACTTTAGTCCCTGTTTACGGGAACTAAAGTATCAACTTTAGTCCCGGAAGAGCAGAAAGATACTTAATAATATAACCTATAGAATTTTGATAGAATCACCTATCTTTTATAGGATGTTTAATACTGAACAGAAGGCGGGGCTGTGTATGGATAACAGGAAATCATTTTGAACAGCTTGCAGTTATTTTTGTTACTAACATTTTTACGTATTAAACAAAAATGTTTGTATTTGTTAAAATGATATATCAGATATAACCTTATACTGACATATATAAAATGCCAATATGACTTTTATTACCACGACTGCCAACAAAATTTTTTGACAAAATAATTCCACAGCCCTCTAGACTCTAGAGGATAAAAGTACATTTTTGACATAACTTTGTTACGGTATCAAAATGACTTAGCGACACCCACGCGAGGTGAGTATCGCACGACTGGTTAAGTCCGGGAAAAAGATGGCACGGTCGCCGGGAGAGTCGTCAAAACAGGCTAAAGGCCTCGGCTGAAACGCTCAGCGAGTTGGGCGTGGTTCAAACGGTACGTCACTGGGCAAGCGTGGTATGACATATACAGGGTAGGTCAAAATAAAGGGGCGCCACCAAGTCTGTCTTTAAACATAACCGTAAAACCAGACGTGGACGGTTAGACGGGACGAGAAGTACGCAGGGTACTACGTCAGGAAGGTACTCGAGAACTGTCGAGCTCGGACTACAAGTTCGAGAAAGAAATACTTGAATTACTATTTCGGGTATTTGCTGCCACCGCGGGTGTGGGGGTTGCGTCGCCAGACCTACCTGCACACTCCAACGTTCAAGTTTCGTCGTACATCAATCTTAACACTAGCTGTTTAACCTGGAAAGAGCATGCAGAGGTCGAACACAATAATAAGTCCCTTATTCAGATATTCGTCTATTGTCTGACGTTACAAAGCGGGCAACGGATACGTCGCCTTAATTATTGTAGGCCTTAAATTAGGGCCCCAGCTGGAGTTAGCGCGATATTTCTAAAGCACACAAATACAACAAATGGTCAACATAATTCAGCCGGCCTTGGTTGGCCCGTTACGCGAACTGCAGAAAGTTAGTGACTAATTAGGAATAATAGAGACGACCGAAGCTCATTACTGTACATCTACCGTATCACTAGGTTAGGTCAAGTGCAGGGTAAATGTTGAATTATGAAGTAGCAGTAACTGTATTGCTCAACTGGGTCATACACAAAGCTAAGGTTTACTCATGGAAGAAAGCGGCCGAAACACGCAAATTTGCAACACTGTAATGTTTAATTTAGATCAAGCACAAGCAAATATTTAACTACAAATAAGAGCGACCAAAATACGTAAACTTACAACAACAACTTCGCTTAATTTAGGTAAAATGCAGCGCAACTGGTTAGTTACGCATGCGAGCGATCAAAGCACATCAACTCACAACAATCTCGCTTAATTTAGGCGTGCCCAGAGCCACTGTTTAATTACATCTACAAGAATGGTCAAAGCACATGGATTAGCGGCGGCTATATTGCAAGCGTGGTTCAAACACAGAGCAAATGAATTACAAACGGCCGCAACGCATAAATTTACAGCAATGGCGGGCACGATGGCAGTAACATAAATAGCGATTGATTAGTCACACCAATGGCGACCAGAAATGCGGTAGTTTAATTAACTAGCCCCGGTTGTGGGCTACATGCATAACAGTTTAGTGACTCTGCAGGCAACGAGTTAGGCGCAATAGCGTTAACACACACGCGATGATAAGTTCGCGGCGTATGAAAAATGGCTACTAGGTTACACAATAATTTGCAACGATACCTGTATTTTTGGGCGGCTTCTGAGCGTTGCGTGGGCAGTCACTGGCGGTGCCTTCGGCAAGGGCTAGGTTTCACCGCGGGGGCGGTACGAAAGCAACTTTGGGGCCTGAATCCGCCTTGGAATGGCGTTTAATTGGGATGCTTCTCGCACATGAGACCGAATACAACGATAGAATCTAAGGCACTCTGCACGTCCTGCCAGCGAAATCCCCTAACCAGTGGGAAGGAAGGATTACGCCTTAAACTACGTTGCAAAACGTGGCCATCGGAAGCACCAAAAACATTCAACGCTGCGTACGTTACCCTCAACGGCTCTGTCGGAACTCTCCCCTTGCAAACAAAAACCACGCTACGCGTACCCAAGCGGAACCTTAACCAATCACGAGGCGCAATCTTAGGCCGACGGAACTGGTTTTACCCGCGCTAAATGCGCACGTGTTTTGATAAAGGGTGGCCTAAAATGGCAAAAACGAGACCGCTACGCCCATATACAGGGTGTTCTAATTCGAAAATTGTTGAAATAGGTGATGAGAAGTTAAAAATGCTGGCATCGGATTTGAAATACAAACAGGCTGTACTGAAAGCTTAAATAATCGACTTAAATACTGAGGGCTGCAAAATGGCTTAACAACTTCTTTTTAAATTTGCAATTGTTGAAATTTATAATAAAGATAAATATCGAAGAAATCTCTTTCTCTCTCTCTCTCTCTCGTTCTCTTTCTCTCTCTCGTTTTAGCAGCCCTTTTCAGTCCACTGTTGGACATTAGGCCTCCCCTGGTCTCTTCCATTCCGATCTGCATTAAGCTTTTTGGTAACATCTACTTCCCGCCTTCTCTTTTATGTCATCTATCCAGCGTCTTTTCGGTCTTCCTACACTTTGTCTATGTTGTCTTGGTCTCCACATTACAACATGTTTCGTCCATCTTTCGTCCTCTTGCCTGGCAATGTACCCTGGCCATTTCCATTTTAAGCCTGCTATGATTGCTATCACATCTTCTACTTTGGGTTTTCTTCTTAGTTCATCGTTTTCTATGTGGTCTCTAACGCTTATCCCTAGCATGGTTCTTTCGATAGCTCGCTGTGTCATTCTTAATTTGTTGACGGACTTCAATGTTAATGAAGTTATCTCCTTGGCGTAGGTCATCACCTGGAGTACGCAAGTATTAAAAACTTTTATTTTTAGGTTAACAGGGATGTCATGGTCTTTTAGTATGTTCCCTAGTTTTCCTACCGCTGCCCAAGTCAGGCGGATTCGTCTGCCTATCTGCCGGTTTGATTTTCCTTGCCTAATTTTATTGTGTGGTAAATAGACGTATTCTGTAACATTTTCGAAAGCGTTCCCATCTACTACTATTCTGTTTACTTCAGTAGGAGATAGAATTTTGTTTTTTTTAAAGTTCATTTCAAGTCTTATTGTGGTTGATTCCGTTTAAGTTCGGTTAGCATTTCTTGTAGCTCTGTTATGTTATTGCTAATGAGTGAAATGTCGTCCGCAAAGCGGAGATGACTCAGGTATCGGCCGTTGATGTTTATGCCTTTATTACACCATTCTAGTTTTTTGAGTACGTCCTCCAGTGCAAGAGTAAACAGCTTTGGAGAGATCGTATCTCCTTGTCTGACACCCTTTTCCAGCTGTATTTTATTTGTTGCTTGCTCTTCCGTGATCTTCACTTAGAGAGTGCCGTGGCCATAGATATATCTCACCAAGTTCTTGTCTTGAGTCTACTCTTGCATTGTCTAAGACGTTGAAAATGATCCATAGTTCCACAGAGTCGAATGCCTTGCTGTAGTCGATAAAGACGAGGTAAAGTAGGACATTGTATTCTGTACATTTCTCTGTGAGTGTCTTTAAGGTTTGTATGTTTTCTACTGTGCTGTAACCCTTGCGGAAACCTGCCTGTTCCGGGGGTTGATAGTTGTCGAACTTGTAGTTGTTTATTTTAAGTTTGTCGCCCTCTTTCTATAGTAGTATTACCTGCGCATTTTTTCAGGTATCGGGGACTCTGCCCTCTGAGAGTCATTTATTCATGAGTGTCTCTATCGACTCGATTGTAACTACTCCACCATTTTTTTAACATTTCGGCCGTAATTCCATCTTCACAGGGCGGGCGACCGTTTTTCATGTAGGATAAAACACATTCTATCTCCTGTCGTGTAATGTCAGGCAGTTCCTTTGATCCAATGTTTATGACGTTTACATGGTCTATATTGTAGGTTCTGGATTAGTAGTGGAGTATAGATTTGTGTAGAACTCTTCGACGATTTGTGTTATTTTTGTTTTATCCGTCTCGATGTCATTGCTTGTGTTCTTAAGTTGGTGCATTCTCATTCGCCCTTTTGTGTTTGCGGACTTTAATACCTTCATGTTTTTGTTGTTTTCTATTACTTGTTTGATTTGTTCTGTGTTATGTTTTCTGATGTCCCTTCTTATGTTCTTTTTAATTTTTTTAAAATTATTATTAGCATCGACCACTATGGGTCATTAGCTCATATGGTACAGTTTATTTATAATTTACAATTCATTATACATATTTACATATTTCAAAAAGTTGATTAATCGTCGTACATTTTGAGGGGTGTTACCAATTGCTTCTTTAATATCGGCAGGTATCTTACTTGTTCTGCGTTGTACAGCATATTTCGGACATTCCACGAGTATATGTTTGATTGTATTCGTAACTTGGCATGCATTACATATGGGTTGTCTTTCTCCACTAAATATGTACGCATGGGTAAATTTGGTGTGACTTATTCTGATTCTTGTAACTCTCACTTGCGATGCTTTGTCCGTGGGTAGCGGCAGAGAATGATCAACATCAGGAATAATTTCTCTAAGTTTAGTTGTACTTAGATTCCACTTGTTTTGCCATATTTCTTGTATCTTTAATTGAAAATAATTTTTGATGTCACCAATTGTGTGAATGTTGTTTGCTTGTGTTGGTCTTAAAGTTGCATCGCGTGCTGCTTTATCGGCTTTTTCATTTCCTCTTATTCCTATATGGGATGGTACATAGATCATCACTATTTCCTTTCCATGACTTAATAAATTAGATACTTGTGTTTTAACGTTTTGAATCATAGGACTTGAGGAATAGTGTGTTTGCTGGATTGCCTGGATTGCGCTTAACGAGTCGGTGCAAATTGCATATCTCTGCATAGGTGAGTGTGACACGTGATGTAGAGCCTGTTGTATGGCATATAACTCCGCTGTAAAGGTGCTGCATATGTTTGGAATACGATAGTAGAACGTTTGGTTTGGCATTACCACAGCAGACCCCACGCTTTCTTCAGTTTTCGATGCATCCGTATATATAAACGTAGAGCTTGCATATTTCCTTTGTAATTGGTAGAATAACTGACGAATTACGATGGGGTGAGTTTCCCTTTTATGATAGTTGGTTAGGGAGGTATCTATTTTTGGTAGAGCGATAGTCCATGGTGGAACAGAGGTTTCACGAGGAACAGGAATAGTTGGATATTCATAGTGGATTTCTTCAAGATAGGCATTAACGCGTCGATAGAATGGGAGTTGGACATTCTTATTTAGCTGATAAACTATTTTATAACGGTTTGAGAAAGTATTAATATAACTGGGATTTTTTGGGGATATTGAAATACGAGCAGCATAAAAAAGAGATAGCTGTTTGATGCGTTGTTCTATTGGCAGTTCTTTTGCAATACAATGTAGGCTCTCTATTGGACTGGTGCGAAAGGCTCCGATGGCAATTCTTAATGCTGTGTTTTGAATTGTCTTGATTACTTTGAAATAGGTTTTTCTGCAGCTAGAATAAGCAATAATTCCGTTATCAATCCTTGACCTGATTAGGCTTCTGTATATATGTAGTAATTTGTTTGTGTCTGCTCCCCAGTGATGATTTGCTAGTGTTTTCATCAATCCCAGCCCTGTTGAACACATCTGTTTTACATGATTTATATGGGCTTTCCAGGTTAATCTTTCATCAAATATTACACCAAGAAATTTTATTTTGCTTACAAATTGGAGTACTGTGTTATTCAGCTTCAGCGTTGGTATTATATTCGGCGCTCTTTTAGAGAACAGAATGCATTTGGTCTTTTCTGTGGAGAATTTAAAACCAGTTGTTTTGACCCACTCTTCCATTTTGTCGATAGCATTTTGTAATAAGTTCTGAACGGTATTTAAGGTTTTCCCTTTAGCATATATAACTACATCATCTGCAAACAAACTTGCTTTTACTGGGGTCTTTACATCTTGGATGATGTCATTTACAACGATTAAAAATAGAGTCGTGCTTATTACAGATCCTTGCGGTGTTCCGTTTTGTAGTGTTCTTGTGCTTGAAAAGGTGCTGTTTATTTTCACTCGAAAAGTTCGGTTTCCCAGAAATTTTTTAACAAACGCTATAATATTTCCTCGAAACCCCAAACATACAACTTCTTTAGTATACCATACCGCTATGTCATATCAAAAGCCTTTTCTATATCGAAAAATACTCCAATTAATTTTTGATTGTTAGCAAATGCTTCGTGAATTTCTGTTTCCAGATTGATTATGTTAGCATTTGTTGACCGAGATTTGCGAACGCCACTTTGAGCTGGGTTTAACAGATCTTTATTTTCTAAAACCTAAACTAACCTGTTATTTATTATTTTTTCTAAAGTTTTACACATTGTGCACGTGAGAGATATGGGTCTGTAGGATGATATTTGGTCTTGGGGTTTACTTTGTTTTAGTATTGGCAGTATGGTAGCTTCTGTCCATTTCTTAGGAAACTGATGACTACTCCAAATTAAGTTGTAAATTCTGAGCAAATATTCTTTTGCAGTTTTGGATAGTTTTTGGAGAAATATGTAGTATATACCATCTGGTCCTGGGCTAGTGTTTTTGCACATATCTAGAACATCTTCAACTTCTCCGTAAGTTAGGGGTACATTAATTTGTTGGAAATCATGTGTTATGGGTGTGATTTCATCTCCTTCTTCTTTTTGCTTATATCTAAGAAACTCTTCACTATAATTGTTGTCGCTCGAATTTTCTTCATAATTATCGGCTAACATTTCGACTATCTCCGTTTCTGTTGTAATAATACGATTATTATGATTTACTAGTGTAATTCGTCTAGGTGCATCTACACCTTTCAATTTTCTTATCTTCTGCCAAACTTCACTTATGGGTGTGGAGTTATTTATAGAAGAAGTGTATTTATCCCACGAGTCTTTCTTTGCTTTTTTTATTGCATAGCGTGCTTTTGCTCTGAGTTTTTTGAATTCTAGCAGATTGTCGATAGAATGATGTCGTTTTAATCGATTAAATGCCTGTTTACTTAATTTAAGTGCCTCCTGGCATTCGGTGTTCCACCATGGAACAGGTGTATGTTTTTTAGGTGGCAACTTTTTTGGGATTGTTAAGTTAGCTGCGTTTGTTATTGCTGTTGTTAGTATATCTACCATTTGTTCTATTTCCTCAATTTCTTGTCCAGTGGGAAGATTTTTTTCCACTTCATTAGAAAATAAAGTCCAGTTGGCAGCTTCGAAGTTCCAGGATGGTACTGGATTAGTATTAGCTGTTTTGCTTTCTGCTGTATTTCCAATATTTATGGGGAAGTGATCACTTCCATAAAGATACGGGAGTACTTCCCATGTAAGAAGTGGTGCTACCGTTGAGCTACACATAGCTAGATCAATAGAGGTAAAGCTTCCGTTATAAGAGTTAAATCTTGTCTGTTCGCCAGTGTTTAAGATCACTAGGTTAGACGAGTCTATAATTGTTTCTAATACTTTTCCTGTCGGATCTGTTTTTTCTGAACCCCACATGACGTTATGTGAATTAAAATCACCCAATATTAAGCAAGAAGACGGTAGTTGATTTAATAAACTTTGTAGTTCGGTGATGCATACTTCTTTACTATGAGGAATGTATATGTTACATATTGTGATTTTAAACGATACTTGAACAGTTACTGCCACTGCCTCTAGGTCAGTTATAAGAGGAATTTCATGAGATACATATTTTTTGCTCACGTATGTGGCTACGCCTCCGCTTTGTTTACCAGCTCCTATTCTATTTTTACAAAACACGTTAAATCCTTTCATGGCAGATACATTATTTTGGTTAAAATTAGTTTCTTGTAGACAAATTATGGATGGTGTATATTTAGAGATAATCAGTTTCAGCTTTTCTAAGTGGGCATAATACCCATTGATATTCCATTGCAGAAAGAATATAATGCTTTAATAGGTTGATTGTTGGGATGCATCTGTGTCGTATTCAGATGTTACTGTTCCAGGTTCGGTTTCAAGTTGTTTAGAGATCTTGTTTCGAATTCTAGTGAGACGCGACTTGATACTGCGATGAGTAAAATGTGGGTAAAGCTTAGTCATCATATATATCAGTTTAGGTATATCGTCTGTGTATTGTTTGGCTACACTCAGCGGATCAGGAGAGCCATGTACATTTTCCAGAAAGTCACGCATTTGTTCAAAATTTAGTACATAAGGTGGGTTTTCTTGTTCAATTATACTTTTCACGGGTTCCATTTCTTCTTGGATTGTATTAAGATTTTCAATGGATGGACTTTTCTTAAACTTTTTTGATTTTCTGGGTGCTTTATTTTCGGGTGGGCTAAATTGATTAGGATTTTCATTACATACATCGGTGGTATCTTCAAGAGG
>CALNHX010002233.1:0-187612 GCA_940337035.1 Agriotes lineatus | reverse complement strand
GATTCTACTACGAAAATCGGGACCACCGTCAGACCAGGCGAAGTCCCGGGACCATGTCAACATGGGTGTCTATACTCTATATCAGAGAATTAGGAAGGATATTCACCGGCGTATTACTCATGCCTCTTGCACATTTTGCATTATTTGCGTAGGCAGGCGAGGTATTGTTTTCGGTAGGTTAGAATTAAACCTGTGTGTTGTTTCGGCCACATTTGCATGTCTTCTGTTAGATTTAGGTATATTTTATACGTAGACGTGTGCAAGATTAGAATACCTTAACAAAATAACAATTTGAAGTCAATATGGCAACAATTTTATATATTGAAGATAATCAATTGGCGAAATGTCAAGTTTATTGCTATAAAATTATCATAATCAGAGGCAGCTTGACGAAAGGATTACACAAGCACTTTGCAGTTCAAACAAAAGCAAAAGATGAAGAGCGACATACATTTTTAGTACCAGCAGACAGCAATGAAGTTATAGACTAGCCCCAACGCAGATTATCAGCACAGAAATACTTTATTTAACTTAACACACTAGTTTTTCTTTAGAAATTGCATTTGGAAATTTCACCTGAACACTATTTCCTTTTCGGGACCATCTTCGGGATCTTCGGGACTAGTCCCGGGACTTGAAATTTAGTGCGTAAGTCCCGAAAACACTTTTGGTCCCGGGACTTGGAAACCCTATTGCGACTGTAATGACGTAAATACAGGTTACAGAAAAATTGGAGCTCGTATTCAAAGCAGCTATACTTGTTCAGTAAAAACTCACTTTTCTAAATTAGTTGCGTAATATACTATTATAAACTCCTATTAAGTTTGCCGATCTTCCAAATAGTTAATTGTTGATATTACTGGAGCAATCCGGAAACAAGAATTGCTCAAGTGAAGATGACGATGTCGAAGATCTAAAAATCAGCTGCCCTGATTGACGTACGAGACACAAAAAAAGCGCGTTGTTCAATTACCATTACATAATATGTCAGTTTGTGTTAAAACTGACGCAAAACCTAATCTGCTAACCTCGAGTTTGACATAGACTTACAGTGCCACCAAATATATTCATCTTCTTCTTCTTCCTCTTATTATAGGCCAGTGGCCTGTTTTAACCACAAAGTCTGTGAGCCCTCTTTACCCTTAGGCCGGGTAGATGGCTAGCCTTTCCCGTTGAAAGTGAGCAAGAGTTCCCTTGTTTAGGGGTTAACGACTATCACAGGTGTTAGCGTGGTAGCCGGGGAGCGTAAGATATTTAAAATCCTACTAGAGTCTGCCGGGATGGCGAGCATTTGCTCGCAGAGCCATCCGTTCACTCCTATTATTCATACAACAAATATTTCAAAGGGAACTTGTTAGAAAAGCATTTATAATCACCCGGTATAACTCCACAGACCCGAGGCAACATAGAAACCAACAACTGTTGCACCTACCAAATGAGCCTTTACTTTTACTATATTTACACATAGTTGTAGTTCATTTACTAATTAGCGTGCGTGTGCGCGCGCTGCACGTGGGGGGGGGAGGGGGGCAATTCTCTGAACAACCAACTGTATTTCAGTACACTATCCATTCCTGACATCCTTCGATGGTAGATGTGCGCATTCATTACGATTACGACTGTCATATGCAATTTTCAAAAGCAGATGATTTAATTTTATTATTAGGCAATGACCAAATATATTACCATGTCGCTTGTTATTAAAATATAATTATTTCTTTGGGTTTCGTTAACGACCAGCACCCGTGTTCAGTAAACTACAAGGTAATAAATAATACATAATGCTCTCGTTTAAAAATAGTAAAATGCAGGTGACTTCAGTCAGTAGCCAATGGAGTTTTCCAGCAATGCCGTTGGAGTCTCAAATAAAGTTTTGCGTAAGTGGAAAGCATGATTAGCGAAGCATCAAGCTAATTTTGTTACGAACAACTGCAACAGCACTTCAAAACAGTCGTTTCACTATTGGACGTATTCTAAGATATTTGATTTTTCATTTATGATAGGTATTTAAGCCTTGTTTGCTCACGTGTCATTTTATTTCTTTTATAATTTTTACATAAAATTTGCATATATAAAAAACGTTGGAAACGATGTTTAGTCCATTTAATATTTCGAAAGCAAAGTCAAGTTAGTCTTAACTACCATATGTTTTAAATGCCACAAATGTGTTCTGTGACTACACATCCATTATAACTTCAAAACTATAAAATTTCTTAAAGCAAACTTTAAGGAAAGTCTATTCCAGGAATCAGTGGCGAGTCGCCACTGGCGACTCGCTGTAACAAGCTTATACTTGTTTTCATTTTTCTTCTTATTTTAAAGATTAAACAAAGCATGAATAATTTCTATTTTGTGAATATAAACTGTACGATAAACGCATTAGGACCAGATCAAAGTTGGCCCAACTTTTCCACAATTTACGGGCTGGAGCGGGCGTAGAGCGGTGAAAGACGCAGGTTCAAAAAGATGACGGTTTATCAGTGAATTGGGGGCACTTCATGTTTTGGCTCAAGAAGTCTGACTGCGGCTGTAATAGCGCGCGTGGCGAGTTACTGATCTTTCGTACGTACGGGGACTTCATCGTGACGTCCTGCAATTTATTAGTACTCAAGGTTGCAAGCTCGACATGGCATTTTAATCACATTTATTTGTATTAATCACTAGTTCTTATATTATTGTATTCATTATTACTTGGTGTAATAATACTAATAATTACAACTTCGATTTGCCACGCACTTGTTGGAATGCACGAACCGCCACTACCAGCAATTACCAAAACTTTAAGTATGCACAGAAATATGTGTTACTATTACTACTGGAGTGGCATTTGCAACTTATCTTGAGCAACGTTTCTTGAAAAGTTAACACGTTGCCTACTAATGGCCTTCTTTGATATTATCATCCAATTCACTGCCGTATCGTAATATTCAACTAACACAGTAACACCTACATTGCGGAGTGGACATATTAGGGACCGCTGTAGTGAAGTCTGTTCCAGCGCTATTTAACCTAGAAACATTCAAAATTGGTGTATGCAAGCAGCAGCAATTAAATTTTACACAGCTTTACTTGAAACGCGAGGTCACCAACCGTCTCCCGTAGCCGTTCATACCAATTAAGTGACGTTAATGGGCAAAAAATTCAGCTTTATGGTTCCCAGAAGCGATGTCATTTTCGGCACATAAGTCGTCGGAAACTCGGTGATACTACCTTTGGGGTTGTTGCGGATCCGAACGACAATGCAAGGGAGGTGCGCTTTTAATTATTAGTTTATTTTATACAAATACATTTTATCACAAAAATAATATAATTGGATTGTATTGCCTACAACTTTATGTATAGCGATAAAAATATTTTACAAAATATAATTTTTAACAACCTACACCATCTCAAATAATTGCATATAATGCGGAATTTTCATATTAATTATGTTACAGGGAAATAAATCCATACCAATACACAGTTTTCTCTCCTTTCCCTTCTAGAAAGTTAATTAAAACTTGATAAAATACGTAAGTAAATAAACTAAAAAGATATAAATGTATTATACGTATACCCTTAAAGCAAATTAAAATCGAGAACAGTTGTAATTTCAATGAACATATATTCCTTGAGCAAAATAACCGTACGCAGAGTGGCTGAATATTGTTGGCATATTCCATCTGGAATTAGTCAGAATTCTGACGCATTGTTAATTTTTGTGTGTGGTTGGATCTGTTTTTTATGTTTACAAACTGTACTAAGACTTCATCAGATAATCATCCATTTGGACCTAATGATCTAGTAATTGAAAAAGATGGGTGCTGGTCTCTGCAAGTGCCATTTTAGAAAATCGACACTATTTTTTATTTCATTATCTGGAACCGTAATGCTTCTTGAAAATGCACTGCATGGGCATATGACGTATCTTTCCACAATTTTTTACACTGCTGAACACGTTAAGACATAAAAAACGGTTAAGACTTTTCCATTTTCTACTTCGAGAAAGTCGTTCTTGAAAAAGTTTTGCTTATCTTAGGATGCCACAATGATCAAATTTATGATAAAGTATACAGGTTCTAAAAATTAGAAAATGTGCGATTGACCTGTAGCGAAACACCCTAATTTTAAATTTTATGAAAAGGTTATTAAACAAAGTTGTTTCTAAACTGAAGAAAAGCTTAAATAAGATTGGTTAAAAATAACTTTTGACTAGGAAATATTAATTTATTTACTAGCAACGTGATATTGTACATTTTCGTCATAGAAACAAAATATGAAAAGCTACTCATAACTCCCAAGGGACCTGTCAAATTTTTTCTCCCTCAAACTCTTGGTAGAAGAAAAATTCCAAACGACTAATTTAATTGAGAATAAAGACAATAACGATATCAACCCCAATTGATATATACATAATAATGAGGCTAGATGAAAACGATAATAATTATGTACTAGAAGACGAATCCGATAAAGATATAAACACGAAGTTAGCAAAAAAACGTGGGTTTATTAAGAATAGAAAAGAAAGGAAAGAAAGGATGAATATAGGAAAAGAGTACAAGATGGTTAAAGGAGTTGTTGAAAAGCAAGAAATATGAGACCTCTGAAATCTTGCAGAAAGGAGTGCCAATAAATGATATTAGAAGAACAAAAAGCACACATTTTCGAATCGTAGTCTTGCTTCATATGAAAAAATACGTTTCTTAGTTGTGTTACAGCACTAAAGAAAAAATTTACAACGTAAAAGCAGATAAAGACAGAAACAGACAATACCTACCATCACGAATTTCGAAGTAACACAGACGAAACAATTTCCGTCTGTAAAGCATGTTTTTTAGCCACCTGCAAATTGTGTATCTTATTTTGTGGTAAGCTAAGTCAATTCACCTTTAAGTGTTACTAGAGATGATTTCCGAGGTAAGCATGCGAAAACAACTTTTGGTTAGGAAAGCGTACAAAAGATAAAACGTTACGTTACATTATTTCCAGTATGAGTTTCATTATATATGGTGAACATAAGAAAAAACCTATTTCATTAGAAGAGTTTCAAAATACAGGATTGAAATTTTAGAAATCGGCTAAGACATACTCTACCTGTGAGAAACAGTCTACGGATCGTGACGACTACAAGAAGCTCAAAAAGCAACAGGCAGCAGCCGATCAGGTTTACAAAACGACAAAAGAAGAGAAAATCGCTAAACACCAAATCTTACCCACTCCATTTCTTGCTGCTAGTGATGCATTTTATAAGAGACAGTTTTCGGTGTACTACATGAACATCTATCCATTATACAGGGTGTCTCTAAAGGGCCCAACAAAACGATAGCACAAATTTCTGAAGCTAAATTATGACGATCTAGTCCAAATTGATAGTTTTCGAAATACAAGGCGTCAAAGTTATTATGTTTTTACTTTTTTTTAAATATTTATCTTAATACTAGCAGAATCTGCACGAAATTTGATATTAATGGTTTCTTGGAATGACAAAACCAGATCTGATCATAATTTTGATGTACATTGGAGAGGGCGCTACCAGCAGTGTAAAGTTCGTTCCTACAAAATTATCTTACACTCTGCAGTTCAAACAAAAGCAAAAGATGAAGAGCGACAGACATTTTTAGTGCCAGAAGAAAGCAATGAAGTTGTAGACGAGCCCCAACACAAATTATCAGCACATAAATACTTTATTTGACTTAAAACACTAGTTTTTCTTTGGAAATTGCATTCGGAAACTTCACCTGAACACTAATTCCCTTTCGGGACCATTTTCGGGATCTCCGGGACTAGTCCCGGGACTTAAAATTTAGCTAGTAAGTCCCGAAAACACTTTTGGTCCCGGGACTTGGAAACCCTATTGACAACCCTAAGCCCGAAGAATTACAATAGACGATCGAAATAGTGAACTAATAAAAACCAGGGTAATTAACTTTTTGATTTGTTCGCTATTTAGAATAATTTAAAAAATGTACAAAAAAAGAATTTATTACTACAAGAACAACTTAAAAATCGATATAAGTAAATATTTAATCAAATAATGCTTTAATTTTGTTTCTGAACAAAAGAGCCTAGTTTAACTTGATTATACTTTATTTTTAGACTATCATGTAAACTGTAAAGCTTTTTCTCTTAGGTTTCTTAATATTAACATGTCGGAATAGTTGATATAATTTTCTTCAGCCCACTGAATAATGCCGTTGAATATCGAAACTGCATTTTGTGCTGAATTTTTGACACTGAACATATAACTCATCACTCATCACTACCGCTTTCATTACTTGATGTTTCATCTAATGCTTCATCTGCATGATCTGTATTCCAGTTTTGGACGTCTGCAGCTTCACAAGTCACCTGATGTCTCGTGAGTAATAAACGTACCTCAGGATTAATTTCATTTAAAAGGTCCAACGTTTCTTGTAGTATTAAATTCTCGTCTTGGCTTACCAAAGTGTTTTTTTTTTAAATTTAGATAAGGGAATGTTGAAAATAAACAAACAACTAAATTAATGTCTGGCATGTTTGGGCATTTAAAATATTAATTTCATGGTCTCGCGTCATCAGCAGAAAAGTTGTTCACTATTTCGAATAGCCTTATATTCATAACACAAAAATTTTTGTGTTCAGTATATTGGAAGTTCACATTTGTGAATATTCCCTATTTCGATCGTCTACTGCTACTGTATTGGCAAACCCGAAGTCTTCGGGTCAAAATCACAGTGTTGGCAACCCTAAGCAAATTGAATTTTATTTATTATAATTGTTATTATCAAAATAGCTTTCATTTATTATTAGCTTCATTATAATAGAGACAAAACAAATCGTATACGTTTCTGCGAGTGTAGTATTTTCTGAACTAAAAATTATAAAAAGGGAACCTGTACCGAACTTTTAATAGCTCCTATATTTTTGTTTGTGGAGAATACATCAAATATAGCATGTAAACTAATTGGTGGTACACATAAAACAATTGGTGGTCAGGGCTTTGCAAATGTTTTAGCTGAACCCATTAAACGTCCACGATACCTGATATTTCGCAAACTACATAAATTCCTTCGAGGGCGACAGGGAAGCTCGATGCCACCTGGCCACCCCGCAGCAACGTTGGTGGGTTGCCGGTGATAAGTCGATTAACAGCGGCGGCCACGGTCGGCGGGATGCGGGTCTCCTAAATGTAGGATAGATTCGTCACCGTCCTTGAGGAGTTCCATCGCGGTGGCGACCGATCAGACACACGGAGATTGTGCGCGGGGAAGCGCGCGAGGCGTTTCTGAGGCAGGCCGACACACGACCGAGTTCACCGACCTACGAGAGAAACTCGCTCGAATAATGCCTCGATTATTACTCCACTCTTTTATTGCATTTCCTAAACGAAACAAACGGAGGCCCGATCTCGAAAGGCTGAAGCACCCTCGCCGCGATGGACTCGTCCGCAACATCCGCACCATATCAAGACCTATGTTTGCTTACTCTAGAGAAAGCTACGAGATGATAAAAATAAATCCTGGATGTTTATCGGCGGCCTGCAAAGTGCTTTTTATGGCTCAGCGGGCGTTGAAATCATTTCGCGCTACTGCGAGTAGTCAGTAGTCCTTCGCACGCTAACGACAACAAAATCTTGCTTGGCGTCCGATCGATATGACAATAATAATGCCCCACAATAGCAAAACAACTTACTGTGGGTTACGGGTCTGACACGCCCTCGCATACAAGAATTTATCCGAGGGAAACTCAACAACGTTGTAAGCCCTACAAAGTAGCGTCAAAGCAATGGTAGGTGGCATCTCTAAAATCAACATGGCAGCTTAAGAGAAAAACTAGTAACGATTACACAGCACAGCATGTGGTCATGCATCTGGACAAATTCACTACAAAAACATCAGACATTTTGTGTAATCGAAATGGTGGATGTATTTATAACAACAAGAAAGTGAATAGTCTGTCATTTGGTAAAACATTTTGCTTTTCCAGTCAGCAGGTTAGTTCAAAAATCAAGGCTTTACTGGATTTATTGTTCTCCTGCTACCATATCGACACCTTTCGTAGGTTAAAATGAAAACTTCGTCGTCGTCAGCCTTATTAGAAACATCCCCACTGCAGAGTATCGGCATCTCCTTGAGGGCGAATTAGGCATAAAGACCACCCCACGACTGCCAGAGTCGGATTGGGAAAATATGTAATGGAGTCAGCACAAGATTTTAGTGGCAGCTGGCCGGTGAGGTCTCCGAGGATTGACCGGTACCGCCGAGAAATAAGTCTTTGGCGCTCCCGCCTAACATCAGCACAGGTAGATAGAATTACCCAATGATTGAATTTACTCCGCCACGAGCCTCCAATCGAGCCTCCAGATAAGAGGCTTCCATTGGTGAGTTATACCTACATGTGCTGTTTCAAGTCGGCATTGGATTAAAGCCAAAATGTCTGACCTAGAAGCAGAGGCTCTACTATTGAGCTACCCTCCACTATATTGTAGGTAGGGTTGCCAACACCGACCCGAAGACTTCGCGTTTGGCAATCATTCTTCGGGCTTCGTTAATTAAAGGTTCATTCATACATAGATTGCGAAAAATGTTACTCATATGTAAAAGTTCCAGAGCAGAAGTCATTGGCAGAAAGTGCCCAAAGAAACAAAAAATATAATTGTATAAAATAATATTAATTTTTTTTTCAGAAAAATTAAGTTTCGTAATACATAGTTTACGTAACTTCGAAGATTGATTTTTAAAATTTTATTTTATGGAATGTATAAAGTAGTTTTGTTCCTTAATACCTGATTTATATAGGCCGACAATTATGCTATGTGTAACAGGACAGCTGGATCCCTCGCCGATAACGTTTAATTTCATGCTTAAATATGAAAGCCAAGTTGCATTTCTTATGTTTTATTATTAGCTTTAGTATTGTATTTTATTTAACCAAATTTTCGCAAAGCCGGTCCTGCGCTGAACGTGTATTGTGAATTTCGGTGTTCGTGATTGCAGCAAGAAACACACGCTTAAGCGGGTTATGGGGATTCTCAACTTTGCAAATTTAACAAAGACGACCCAAAGACGGCTGTCGCACGCAGCCTCTTCCGAGAGCTGCGTGTATTTTTTCGACTTAAAAGTATAGTACGCGAACTGGAGCAGGACTACATAAGCTAATTACAAGCGGCTTGAAAAAGCCTAGTAACCAACGTTTGCTGCAAACAGTGTTACAGTGTAGCGAGCCAACGTTTGTAAATTTCTAAACCGCATTTTCCGAGTGTAGATGTGAGTACACCCGTTGCGCTATATTTAAAGGCTCATTTAAAGCATCCATTTTGAGAAGCGCTAACTCAAATATCCTTACAAGGGTTGCACGCGCTCAGAGGTTCCTAACTAGGGATGCACCGATACCGATACTCGGTATCGGCATATAGGCCATATCGGCCGAATTAGGGATATATCGGTATCGGTCATATCGGCCTTCCCTTTTGCCGATATATCGGCAAAAGTGAATTTCCTTTCAATATTTAATACTTTAATATTTATTATAAGAAATGAACAATAAAATGTAAATAATCATTGTGGAGTATAAAACATAACTACTATCTAATATTAAAAATTCATTTTTTGTAAATTATTATGTAAAAACATTAGGCTCTCCATCCAGTGTGTTGCACCATGCAGCGAAATATCTTCCAGCTTCTGGAATGCACTGCATCAGCAAAAAAGAAAAAGGTAAAGGTTCAGGGTCATTTAAATTCCCCCAGCTGGGGGCCCCTTGCGTCCCTCTTCAGCCAATAACGGCAATATTTCAGAATGGGTGGAGAATGCAAGAGAGGTCAGGAAAGGTGGAGAAGTACTGCCTCGACATTCGCTTCAGAGAAGGTACTCTGTTGACTCAGGAAAACCACCTAAAAACCTGAATCAAAGAAGGCGGCCAAGGGAATCGAACCCACGACCTCTCGATTACTAAGCAGACGTGGTAACCACTAGTCCACAGAGCTCGGTCCATCAGCAAAAACATTTGATCAGGCGATGCCATTTCAAGGTCTTGCGTCATCAGAAATTGTTAACAATACTAACTAATAGGATAGAAAAAAAATGACTGTGTTAAATTGCGTTATTAAAACGCATAAGCAAACTTAAGCTAGAGTTCGTATTTAGGGAATTACCCCGCCCGAATCAAGCAAGCAGCGGCGCACACGTGCTTGCATGTAGTCAAAAAGTAGTGGAGAGAGAAATGAGAATATATCGGCCGATATATCGGCGTATCGGCCTCGATTATATCGGTATCGGCCGATATATCGGTATCGGCCAAAAAACCCGTATCGGTGCATCCCTATTCCTAACATTATGTGCACCAAGAGCGGGTGATGCCATCAAAGCGTGCCGTTTCCAAGGATATGCAGCAGCCAGTTCCAAGTAACATGTTTTTATGTCAGCGTGCTAAGGTTGCGTTTAACTGCGACTTTTTTCAAAAGGGAAGAAATGTGTTTCATCAGCGAATAATGTGTGTAGCTTGCACGAGAATTTAAACAGGGCCGGACTCAAATTAAGTATTAGCTTCAGGTAAGTTTGACATTGCATTTTTGGTAAAAAATTTTAACATATGCGTTCTTTTCAAAGACAATTATTTCAAAGTTTTTTTAATGATGTGTTACGTTGTTCATGTATGTTTGCGGCATGTCTGCAAATAGCTTTAAGCTATATCGCACGTAGGTTGGTTGAGAATTTAATTCCATTTTCTTCTATTTCTTTTGTGCTTTCTTTGTGTTTTTGTGTTTTTTATTTCTCTTTTGAAATCAATAGGTAAAGTAAACAAATCGGCTGTTCTTGTGCATTATTTCAAGTTAGTTTAAGTCCGACCAACACTACAAAAGTGAACCCGATTCCTGTTCTGGCAGATAGTGATTTTTTATAAGCCACTAACTGAGATATTAAGCGAGTTTCTCCTTAAATTCAACGAATTGGGCTAACCATACGCCCAGATACGCTAGAGATTATCTCATAGGACCAATGACGTAGTAGTTATGTTCTCCAAAACAATGTTTTAAAGATGTTGCAGGATCTTACGGACCGCGAAATCCAATGCCGACTGGAAACAAGGCCTCAGCACCTGTGCTGACATCAGACCGAAGCGCTAAAGCCTATTTCTCGGCGGTAGCTGAAATGCTCGCTACTAGTGTTGCCATGAGACTACACGAGGCAAAATAATTTTTCCCACCTCGATTTAGATCATTCTGGAAAGCTGTTTCTCGATCTCGGACTCGTGAAGTTCGATTCACAAATAATTTAATATATGTGCATACGTAACGACCAATATAATCAGATGCTCCAGTATTAACGTTCTGAGTTTCCACTGGCACTGTAATTGAAAAAGTAAGAGAGCGAATGGACACAACGCTGCGTCGACTGTGGATACGACGCCGGCCGTGGATGCAACCTTTGATTGTTTGTTTCACCTCAGACGGCTTCCTTGTCGCATTTCGATCCGTGTAGGCCGCTAAAACAGCAGAATCGCTGACAGTCTTGAACTCCCAGAGGTCGTTGTTTTTCAAGCAAGAGAAGCCGCTTGTAGCATTGTTCGCGAGCGCGCTTCCAGCGTTGGCTGGATTGCTCTGCGCCCTTCGTTCCTCGAAATCGCTGCAATGCGTCCTCCACAATAATTAGGCCGAGAACACCGTTCGACAAGCCACTACGGGCTAAAATTAAGCGGCTATTATGGGCTCTCGCGAAGGCTTAAATTCAGCATCCCGGAGTTGACGTTTTGGCTCTTCCTCGAGCTAACCAGTTTCCCGAATCCGCGCCTGTATGTAGTTCGGAATGTCCTTCCTTTTGATGCTAGCTGTTCTTTGAGTGGTAACCCTGGTATTCTGAGAATCTTGCAGTCACGTGTGCCTAGAGTCTTCATGGAAAAATGCCGATCGCTGGATTTCATCCATTAATTAATTGTCCATGCATGCCCTTATAAGCATCATTTTTAAACGACAAACGCATTATGCCGCAAACTATGTCAGTTCTTACTAAGATCTTAGCAACTCAAACTGAGCGTGTCAAATCCATCTTTTGGCTCAATTGTTATTACCGCTAATGAGCGAGTACTTAAATAATTCGAAATTGCTGAAATAGCGTGTATACTATATCTCAGATAGCGCCGTTGGTGTTGTACGTTTATATAAATTGCGATTGCACGGGTGTTAGCCTGAAGTTGTACTTTAAGCTATAACCAGCGAGTTCTGAAATGCTTTCTGTTTTGTCTGTTTTGTCCCAATATACAACTACATGTGTGTGTAAGTTGGGTGACGCCAACCGTGATTTGTTTGTGCTGGATATTAAATATTCTTTTGACTGTTTCTGTTAGTATTTGTTGTTGCTAGCATTACTACATTTAGATTGAGGTATGCAGCAAAGTTTACAAGGTAGGTGTTGATTTATTTTGCTAGCTAGGTTTGTTTATTTGATGTGACTAATGACATGGCGCTCAAATCTTTTATTAATCTACTGTTCAATAGTAAAAGCCCGCAGCATTTCTTAGCCTGATCCTTACACCACGCCATATTCTACCGAGAGTTAAAAGAGCTAGCCGAGGCCTTGTCAACCCCTTCGTTTAAGGGTGGTACAAGATTCGTAGCCAATGAAAATTATATAAGGAAAAATCAAATGAAAGTCGAAAAAACCAAATGCGAGTTGAAAACTGCAAATAATTTAAAAACTATTAGTCGAAGACTAAGATTTTGCCAGATTTTTCATTACAACTAAAACACGTTTATAATGAACATGACTGCAAAACAAGTGAATTCGAGTTGTTTATTAACGTGTTCCCGTTTTATATCTACAATAATTTCACACATTAATTGCAGTTATATTCAATTCTGTCGATTTTTAAGTCTTACAAAAAACGCGTTGTAATTCAATTTTTAATTACCGAGGAGCTTCTCGAGAAGTTCATACAAGAATGCTTGGTGTTTAGGCAAAAGCTTGCTATTCAAAAGCGGCGGTTTTTGGAATAGAGAGAATACACAAAACCACAAAAAACATGCCACGTCCTCGACAAGCGCATGTTGTGAAAACTGGAAGTACGGTTGAGCGTGTATAAAACGATGTGGTTGAAGATTCAACTCGGCTGCCGAAAGTTTACGCCGAATTGATTCCACGTCTGCTGACAGAAAATCAGAAACATCTACACAAACAGTCTTCGTGAGTGAAGTTACAGCATAATAAAAAGAATGCAAATAGTTTCTTGTATCATAAATTATTACTGGTAACCAAACATGTCATTACTTCAAGACCGAATAAAAAAGAAGCAGTATACAGCGTGTTCCTCGATTGAGTTTAATATACGTATGATGACCTAAAAATTTTGGAATTGTATTTTCATAATTGGGGGATCCCCCTGCTTGCCCTAAAACTCATTTCTTCCATAACTTTAATTCAGTTGATATCAAACACTTCTTGATAATTCTGTAATAACTTCAATCTGTTTTTGATTAATACGTTTGGTTATGTCCTATCCTAAACAGACTATTATTTGGGCTTTAATCAGAGTTTGAAAAAACCCGGGTTTTTTCGGAAAAACCCAACCCACTGGGCCCATGGGGGGTTTTTTCGGGCTTTTTCGGGTTTTTCCCGTCTTCCCGGGCTCATCGGTTTTTTTCGACAAGCTGCAGTAGAATTCCGCCGTCTGAGGGGTCGGACATTCTAATCTAGAACATTTGCAAGGCACGTAAATTCACAATGTGTAAATATTATGTACAGTATACTCTCTGTTAGGCGGACACCCACGGTCGCTGAAAATTTGCTCGCTTAAAGGAGGTGTCCGTTCACGAGACATTTGTACTAATAATCAACAGAAGTTATTTTGCATTAAATTTATTAGTACATAATGTATAAAGCTATAAAGTAGATACAATAAA
The DNA here is from genome assembly GCA_940337035.1 of Agriotes lineatus. Classification (NCBI taxonomy): domain Eukaryota; kingdom Metazoa; phylum Arthropoda; class Insecta; order Coleoptera; family Elateridae; genus Agriotes; species Agriotes lineatus. The sequence goes on along the minus strand of CALNHX010002233.1, from coordinate 173,760 downwards.
TAATTACAGCAGGTATACTTAAAGATAAAAAAATACACATTTAAATGAACATAAAAGTTTAAAACACATACATGTGATTAAGAGGGTTGAAAAAAGTCTATAATTGTTTTTTGACACAATTTGTTTTTTTCTAGTAATACATTTTTAAAATACTCCTCTAAACTGGTCGTTAATTCATGTCCTTTTATATCGCCATTTTCTGTGGTAAACGATGTGATTGCAGAATTGACAAAACTTCTTTATTCGATTTGATACCATTTTCAGGGTTATACTGCTGTGATTCGACATTCTCAAAATGTATATCAACACTTTCATCTTCATACACTAAATTTTCATCTATCCCAACGTACGTCTCAAAATCCATGTCATTTGTTGTAGTTTATTATATCATTTTAGACCTTTCAGAAATAATAGACAAAGGTAACTCATCATCGGGTTCAAATTTTGTAGAAACTTCGGGAACATCTGAAAATGTGAATCCTGCTTTCTTTCTTAAACCGATTCTTTATGGTTGTAGGGTTCACTTGCTCCCATGCCTCTTTAATAAAGTAAACGACATCTAATAAATTAATGGATTTTTGTAGCTCTTCTGCTGAGTCAACGGAGTCCATTCTAGATAAAATATGTTTCAAAATTGTAGATCGATACCAAGTTTTATAATTTTTGATTATCCCTTGAACTAACGGTTGGCAAAATGCAGCGGTATTTGGGGGAAGAAAATTTATTTTGATATTTGTCAATCTTATATCACGTGGGTGAGAGGCAGCATTGCTGAGGAAAAGCAGTATTTTCCGTTTTTGCGGTCTCATTTTTTTATCAAATTGTTGCAAGAACTCGGGCAATAAGTCAGCAGTTATACTAGTCCCTTGGAGTGAATCCAGGACCGAAAAACTCAGTGGGTTTTTCGAGCGGGTTTTTTCGCGAACTCTGGCTTTAATGTAGCGTACCATATTTCTTTATTCTACAGTTATCCAATTCATAATTAATTTCAATTCTATAGGTTCCATCATTGTTTTTTTTGTTGGTTCGTATATTCTCCGCAAAAGTTTCCCTTCGAATATTGTCAGTTGTACCATTTTGTCGGTTGTTGACCAAGTTTCACAACCATACGTTATTTCTGGGCGTACCATATGTTGGTAAATATTAAGTTTGGTATATTTGAGTACATACCGATTTTTAAATATCGTACGCTCTCCGGCTACCATGCTAACACCTGTGGTAGTAGTTAACCCCTAACAAGAGAACTCTTACTCGGTTTCGACGGGCAAGGCTAGTCAGCCACCCAGCTTGCGACCAAATAAGTCTAACAGAACCACTAATGTGGTGGTTAAAGACGGGCCACCGGCCTAATCTAACAGGAAGAAAAGCTTAATACTTGTGAATACATTTTTATATGCGTAAAGACCAGCTTTTAGTCTTCATCGATGTCTTTATATACATCATTATTATAATTTACTTCTAAGCGTACTAGTTCAAACACATGTTCATTCACATGTGAATTATTCAGTTATTAGATATTGTTCTATCTCATTACTAGCATATACTTTGTCTTCGAGACATTTAACGGTAGACTCACTTTCTTCACTTCCTCTCTTAAGACTAGGAACAAGCCCTTCATCGCATTCATATTTCTGCTTAATGTGGTGACGATATCGTCAGCATACGTATTTTATTGCGGAGGCTTACCTATTTACTATATTATTTTTCTTTCTTTCTCCCATCCATGTATTATTATCCTGGCTTGATATTCCCGTAGTGACATATCTACCGGTCTTATTAATTTAGTTGGGATTACTAATTCTTGGGGCCCATTCAAATTTTCTTTTATTGACTCTTTGAGCCTTCATACTCTTGCACGATAATGCATGTCCGTCTGTACAACATCTTTCATACGGTCCCGACTTATCGCCCTACGTTTTTTACATTTTCGTGTTGTAGAGGTCACGAAATAGCAAAACATTTAATATTGATAAACTCAAGATCTATTAATATATAGTTCTAGTCAACGGGTTTATTATCTATAAATATTATTTGTTATAAAAAAAAATTTGGCATACTTATTCTAAAAAAGACACCTGCCAATGAAATAAACGCGCAAGACGATTATGTTATAAAATAGTTGGGAGTATAACCGAATTTGTGTAGAGGACATAGCGAATATTTCATGACATCACTTTAGTGGATAATTTGTGGGAGAAGAGACGTTTAATTTGTATTACTGACGATGTGTCTGTGCCTAAATAGGAGGTACAACTGTTTACTAAGTGACTATTATTGGAACTCCACGTGATTCGTCGCGCCCACTTACTGTAGTTTATTAGTGAATGAAGATATGGTTGGATCGAACGCACTCGCTGGATATATATATATATATATTCCATAGTAAATTTTCTGTATAACCAGTTGTGTAACCGTGCATTTTATCCCTTCCTTCCAAGTAATAACCGACTCTTTTAAGCACAAACATCCGTTAACTACCCGAATAGTTAAAAACTATATGACGATCTGCGGTGTAACGATGCTTCCTCGGTAGACAGATATAGGGTATGCCAACTTGTGTTGCAATTTTATCTTATTTTAGCGCTATTTTCTATTAACTATAAAAAAAATTGTATAATACCCCACTGTAATGAAGTGTCACAACGGATATTTGAAAATCAACCCTATGCTAAGACGCTCCTTAATAAACAAGCGAGTGGTCACAATACCAGCTAAAAAACAAAGTCTCTTCTTACCGGCGTGACGTCAGCACGAGAAGTCAGAATTGGCCAACGAGAGCCTCTTGTCTTGAGGCGGAGTAAAAAGCCTTCTTGCGCTGACGTCAGGCCTCAAGCTGAAGCTTAAGTTTTTCATGTGGTATTCGTTGCCACCCCTCCAGTCCACCCAATACGTTACAGCGGTTTTTCTTGTTACATTTGTTATCAGGCGTTGAAAGGTTGAAACTCTAACTACACGCATGTGGTTTAAAGCATTAGACGGTAAAAATACAGTGTTTCTTAGCCCCTTTAATTGGCACCGCAATTAGACTGGTTTTTTGTGCTTGAATCAATATATTTATTTACTATTTTAAGAGTAAGAAGTATTGAATCATTATTGAGTAATCGACAAGCATAGTGCACTAATTTGATAGTGATAGTTATTTCAGGCGTTGTCTGACTTCTATCTTGTAAATCCAAATCCTTCTTATTTCTCATTATTATTGTTAGCTTCAGCGAATGTCCCGTGAAGCGGTCGTCCATGTTACATGTAAAAATAATTGTGTAAGTTTTCTGTAGAGTATTCGGTATATTAATAGGGCATCACACAACGTCATCGGTCCTGTAAAAAAGGGAAGTTCCAATCGACATCGACGTTCTTTATAAGACATGATATCCTTCGAGACCCAGAAACCATGCGGGTAGCTGCTCTTTGTGTACTTTCCATGAATTTAATTTTTTTGGTCAAAATGTTGATGTGTCAAAGCTGCTGTATTTTGATCATGCATTGAAAATTCTTAAATTATGCTAATTGTCAGCTTTATACGATTTTTCATAAATTAAAGTCCTAAAATTACTGACCCTGCACAAAACGCTATGTGTTATAAAACATACGTTTAATGCAATATGAACTTCTAATAGTTATTTTCATGACAAGCGTCGAAAGTAGCAAATATCGTGCGAGTGTTGATTAGACAAACGAGGGCGTAGCGAAGCGAAGCCCGAGTGGATCTAAAACACGAGCACAGATATTTGCACTTTCGGGCGAGTTATGAACACTATTTTTTAGACGACCACTCAAAGTAAATTCTATTTTTAAGAATTGTTTTTATTTCGCTTGCAAAATTGATCGTTATATTATTATTGGTACAATTATAAAAAATTAGAGCTTGTTGGAAGCAGTGCAACGAATAAAGCAAAAGCGTCTGGATTATTTGAATCACGGTCTGCTGAATTGTGTGACAAACGTCAAAGTGACGTTTGTCACACAATTAAGCAGGCCGTGATTTGAATAACTTTGTGCCGTTACGATATGACTAGCACGATATAATATCGTGCTAGTGTATGAAATTGTTAACTTTCTGTAGTAGGCTGCTGTCGGGATAATGTTACTTTCATACGTGGTCGTCTAAAAAAATATTATCGATGTTCAATCACTCTCATGCTGTTTAGTATATTTTATATGTTTAATTGTTGAGCTTAATCTCTCCAAGAAGATTGAAATGCTGCTTACTTGAGTGATGATTATTTTGTTTGATAGCAATTCGATTGGTTGTCGCATAAATTGTAAGAAAGAGGTAGCACTGCTACTAAGCTAGAAATTTACTGAAAAAAATGTTAATTTCAAGTTCAAATGTTCTGTCGGTAGCGTAGTAGCTTTTTCCGCCAATCGTACTAGAATTGTCACATTATTGACACAATTTTGTTGAGCAAAGTCAAACATTCCATTACATCAGCCGTTGCTAGGCAATTTACAATAAAACTGTACAGGAATCATTCAAACATTTAATTACATCAGCCGTTGCTAGGTAATTTACAATACAACTGTACAGGAATAATATTCCCGGCCTAGGCAGGGAATATTCGAGTACTATTTCCTATTTTTTTTAATTACTCGTATCGATCGGCGGAAAAATAGTATGTGTATCTTGGACAAAAAGCAACATTCCCAGACTCCTGTGTTGTTGGGCTCGGCTTTCGACTCGCCCAACAATATTCACAGTCGTTTGGGAATGTTACGCTTTTCGTCCTAGATACACAATATACTATTACTACAAAGATGCTCTTTAAAAATACATAGCACAATTATTTCAAAAAATCGAAAGTCGAGTGGCCCGTATCGACTGTAGGGTGAGTTAATCTATCAGCAGCATCTCTGTCCAGTACTGTTATAATATGTACTTTTATTAGTTTCTTTTAACATCTCAGAACTGTAAATTACCACGACTTTTTTACTTTACGTTTTGTAGATTGATTTAAGAAATGGTGCCGTTTGTATATAAACTAAAAGACCGATTTATAGCATACAATATTTAACGTCCCACCTTTTAGTGGCACCGATAGTAGGTACATACAAGCTAGGGATGTCGTACCCGGTCTAAGATCAAACCCGGGTACCCGAAAACAGTACCCGGGTACTCACGGGTACCCGAAATATATAACAAAAATGTTAGCGTACATCGGAACATCTGAGGTAGCTACAATTTCTTTCTTTACGCCGCGAGTTTAAAACTGAACTAAATTGAAATAGTACCTACTCCCCAATTCAAACTGCAGGTAGTCTATTATTTGAAAATATTTTCACACCCCCAAGTGCTATCAAATTCAAGGACGCGACTTTATTCGAAATTCGTAACAGCATCAAAATCATACAGAAGATGTTTATGTTAATTCATCCCATAGTGACGTGATTTAATTGTACAATTGACGGGTTGAATATTTTTGTAAAAGGAATTTGTTATATCAAACAAGAAACATTATGTGGTATGGGATGGGGTGATTCTCGTTATTACTGAATGGTTATGTTTTTCTAGAGCGTATTCCTATTGTTTTTAAGTTGTTATAGCTTCTCCGAAAAAGACTGACTTTCTAGAAATAATTTACTAGTCGGGTACCCGGGTCCTGAAAATATACCCGGGTTGACTATTACCCGGGTACCCGCCGACATCCCTAATACAAGCCATAGTATTTTGTTAATATACCGTGTGTCCACAAGAGTACGCACCATAGAGATAAGATAATGCTAATAGAATATAAATATCAGCCAGTGCTATGACCACTGTCCCTTTTCTTGTACCATTTATAACAATATTTTTTCATACAGTGGCGAGTCAGAAGCCAGAAAACAACGTTTTAGCGTGCCGGCGATCACAGCATTAGCCGATCTTTCTATTCTATTTGTTATCCCTATGGTGCGTCCTCCTGTGGACACACGGTATAATCAACTTAACTAAAGACAACACAAATGATATTGCCTGAACCAGACATTACGTTTACTTTGGCCAGCGAGTTTAATGAAACGATAAGTATTAAGTAATTGTTTACCTTCAGAAGTGTTCGATTGAGTGTTGATATTATCGCATTATCTATGGTATGCGAGTACTGCATACTTTTTTTAGGAAAATAGTGCAGAAGTCGCCGTGAAAAATTCAAATTGTAACAGAATTATAGAATTGGGAATTAATTTATTTTAAAATTATTGAATTACTACGCCATACCGCTTATTGCATTGCTTAAATAGCGTGTCTGATAGATAAAATATCAACCACAATTTAATTTCTACTTTTCTACATAACATATGGAGCACACAAATTACAGCGCGATAAATAACCATGTCATCTACATACACAAACATATTCTCCGCTGTTCTATATCAATAGCCTTCAATACAAATTCGTTATATTCAGTCTTGAAAGAAGAATTGATAAAAAATCACGATTCTTAAAAAAAGAATAAAAATAGATTTTTAGCGATTAGAGTACACAAATTATAGCGCGATGAATGACGATGTCATCCACATATATAAACATATTCTCTCCACTGTACCATCTTCCGAAACATCCGAATGTTGGTATTTTTCAGGGCAAACGTCGAACCCTTCGCATCCTGTAACTATAGAGCCGCGTAGAAAACTGAATCCGCTCCCAACGTTGAGCTGCGGGCCCGTCCAAAGATCAGCTCCTGGCTAAATTTCGCGAAGTTGCGCGGCGGGAGCTTGGTCAGACTTGGTACATTCACCGCCCCCGTTGCCGGCATACTGAACAGTACGATACCGCGCGTTCTACTAGGTCAGGGTCTATGCAATCGGTGCCCCCTCGCCCCGGACACACTGCGTACGCTATCGGAGAAGGCCTCGTCGATTGTTGGAGTTTGGCATCCGCAACAATCACAGACCGGGTTACTGCTCCTTGGTAGATGCGCCGCTTGTGCTAGGCCAAGATCGGAGGTATGGGCCGAAGTTTTCGGATTGGTGCGCTATGGTGGTGCATGGTGGAGTGATCGAGTCGCTTCCAAACCGGGGAGTACTATAGAGCGTATCTAGGCACTACACTAATTTAGCTTAATATCAGAGAAAGCGCAATTCAGATAACATTTTATCTTGAATATAAAATAACAAAACACAGCTCTAGATAGCTACATTTCTAACATACGTACCTCCATAGAATAAACTTCCGTAAAAATAAGATGAAATTAATGAAGATAGTCTTACACTAGTAGTTCAAGGTTAGATACGCGATACCGTACCACCCATTGTCAGGAAATGTATTGCGAAAACTTTTTTTTTTTTTATATTAAGAATTTACACAAGCAACTATGGCCTCCCAATTCGTTTACATGTTTTAGTTTTAGAGAGACCAGCCGATAAAAACCTCCATGTAGTATACAAATATGTTACAGGCAACTTGTATAATTCAGTCATTTTATATAGTAATGACTAGGCAGTGTATATAATTTCATAAATTGCCTAAAATTTCGTCAATATACAGAATCCCTAGGCATTTAATATAATGACCTCGCGGTTGTAGGCAATATGTATATGTATTATGTGTGAAGTCGGAGGTTATGTTAAATAAACCGGCATAGCTGGTGTGTCGTTCTAGATTGGTTAGGTTAGTTGCAGCCGTTGATCGTGTGTGTTATATATATCCTGACATGAGTTGGCCTGCTTCCGGTGATGAGTTCACCAATCATTGCCTGATGCCGGTACTGAGTTCGCCTGACATAAATGATAAATACCTATAAAATTTGCTAGGGCAATGAGTTGACGTACAAGCATTTAACCCATCAAAAATGGTCTGAAGAGATGCATTTCTTGAACTGTTACAAGGCAATATCTCGAAAATGATATAAAATGTTTTGATGAAATTTGGAGAGACAATAAAGAGATGGGGGGGGGGGGGCATATTTAAACATATTTTTAACATTTACCTCCTCTCTCTGTTTTGAGGGGTGGGGAGTAACTTTGGAATTTTAAATAGAATGATGTACTTTGGTTTATAAAATTAGAATACATATGTATATGTGTACATAAAACTTTTAGATTTGCTTTTTCGATTACGTAATTGTGATTTATTAGGTTATAATATAAAAAAATCTGGTGTGATACACTCACACAACTTCCTTTTACAGTGATCTTATAATTAGTCAAAAATTTCATTTTTAATTTTTAACCATTTGTTAAAAATTTTCAAAAATTACAAATTCTACAAAAACGGTACAAAATCGAGTGTTAGTTGAAGAGACAAATTTTCTCTAGAATTTTAAGGTGAATTCAAAAATGTAATAATATACCGGGTGTTTTATTTAAAATAGGAGTTAATAAAAAAAATAGAAAAAAAAACAAAAGAAACCCACTTTAGAAGTATTCAACTGGAAAATCACCTATCTCACATCAATACACATTAAAAATGTAAGAAAAATGTAAAATTTAAAAAAAATCGTTAGAGCCGTTTTTGAAAAAATCGAAAAAAACTGAAAAATCACAAGAGTAAACACCTACTTCCGGTTATGCGATTTTCTTCAAAAGCTTGCTGTCTCATCTACATAGTACACAAAACTTATATATGAAGTTTCAATGCCATACCTCTTTTCGTTTTTGAGATATTCTGTTCACAGACACACAGACAGACAGACAGACCAATGAAAAAAAATATGTTTTTTGGGATCAGGGGACTCTAAAACGTGAAGATCTGTTGAAAACTCAATTTCGAATTTTTGGGGTGAATCCAATACTTCCTTTATAGTAAAAGGAAGTAAAAAAATGCAGTCTTGTAAGGAAACTTACTAAATTTAATAAAGAGAAAATTAAAATTACAACGGAGAGCATTTAGAACAAAATTAATGAAATAAAATTAGCATAACGTTTGTGTTAATGGAGACACCACTTAAATTGCAAGTTAGGTGAACATAACCTCACTTCAGTCTGTAAACAAATTCAAAGTTGCCAAATGGGGTGAACTTTGATATACGGTCCGCTCTATTATTCCACATGCGCTGCCAGCGAGTAAGGTTGATGGTGCGATCAGCGTACGTCAAAATGTTGTGGGTGCCGTTATCGTCTCGTAATTTTTAACCCTTAACTGGTAACGTGAAATTTTGGAACACAACTGGTAACGTGCAGTCTGTGAGACTGGCACACCTTTGAAGCGAAAAAAAATATACTGTTTTAATTATTTGTTTAAATATATATATAGAGGTTTGTTAGGCATATATTTGTTAGTAATAATTTTATTTAAAATAACCGAAAACTTAATGTAAAGAAAAAATAATAAAATAATTTTCAACTTGAACACAAATTGGCAATGTACTTTTTACCAGATCAAGATAACAAAGGAAAACTTTTGATCAAAAGTAATTTTATTTATTTTACGATTAATAATAAGTAAAACAATGCATTTGTAAAAAAAAACTTAAAGAAATATTGTAATTCACAGGTCCTGCCATGCCTAGAAGTGGCACAAAATTCTCACGTAAACCGTCACTTTTGAAGCGAAAAAAATTAAACTGTTTTAATTATTTTTTTAAATATATATATAGAGGTTTGTTAGGCATATATGTTTTAGTAATAATTTTATTTAAAATAACCGAAAACTTAATGTAGAGAAAAAATAATAAGATAATTTTCAACTTGAACACAAATTGGTAATGTACTTTTTACCAGACCAAGACAACAAAAAAAAAACTTATTTTATTTATTTTACGATTAATAATAAGTAAAACAATGCATTTCTAAAAAAAAACTTAAAGAAATATTGTAATTCACAGGGCCTACCATGCCTACCAATTGAAAAAAATTCTCACGTAAACAGTAACGTGCCGTCTCACAGACTGTACTGAACTAAAAATAAAACACATCTCCAGCGTTAGTTACCCAAATTTACCAATAATTGTGCGATAGGTGGGGTACCAAGAGGAGAAAGATTAGATAAGATCATTTGCCGAAAAGCGGTACTCTTTTGCTGAAAATTTGAGATTAAAATTTGCTTGCAGTCTCACAGACGGCACGTTACCAGTTAAGGGTTAAAGCAATGTTGTTGGACTCTCGGCGGTGGTTCAGGTTAATGGTTTATGTTAATTGTTATGTCACAGTCTATAAGTTAGTTTATAGACTGTGGTTAGGTCTTGATAATTTTTTTTTGACTATTTCCCACATCTCTTATTATCCAATGAAAAGCCATGCTTTTTCAAAATTCAACCAATCGTGTGTTTTTGTAGTGGCAAAAAATCGAAATTTTCCCTTGGGATTTTGTCAGTTTCTTTTGCCACTTGCATCCACGGCAACCACCAAATATGTTGCTTTAATCAAGGTGGTATTTAAGAAACGTCATTTAAACTGTCATTGCGCATCAGTATAAATGTCAAACTGAACCCATATTTGGGAAATAGTCCACAAAATGTATTTCGGGCAGATGATTTTGCTCGGCAAATGTTTTACTCACCCTTCGGCTCGGGAATTTGATCAAGTTAGTTTGTTTTGTGACATTGCCAAAACAAAATACTTTCGTAAAACATTTTTACCGGCAAAAGCATTTGCCTTTAATACATTATTACTGAGAAAAAATACGAGAAAAGAAGACATTTACGTGAAATGGGGCGCATGCGCAATACAGCGGACCGTATATCAAATTTTTACCGCATAGCCTCATACGGCGTTTCATATTTTCGAAGACACTTGCAACAATTCTGGAGTTATTAAATGGTGATTCTTTTAGCTCTAAAATCGTATGTACAGGTGTTTTAAATACTGAATTTTTTAAAAGTGGAAATAAAAAGTAATCCAAAAGGATGAGATCACAAGATCTGGGTGACCAAACGCCTGTTTTGAAATTAATCGGTCATCAAAGAACTGCTGTAGATATTCCAACGTGGTTCCTAAACTCTAGTTGCAAGTATCCTTGTTGCATTTCATCGTCATGGAGCTGATTCACAAATTCTTCAAGAATGTTATTTTGATATCTTTCGGCATTTATTGTATCTTCAAAGAATATTGGTCCGATAATTCTCCGGCGAGAGCATGCTACCCAAACGCCTACTTTAGAGCAATGCAAAGAGGCTTCACAAAAGATATTTGGATTATCAGCACTCCATAAGCGCATTACTTGTGAATGAATGTAGCCATTTAAGTAAAACCACGACTCATCAGAAAAACAAGTTAAATCCAAAACATCATTATTTAAATTTGGCCCTTGATACATTTGTAGTTTGTATAGATGCATATTTAAATCTTTTTTTAGAATTGTATTGCATGTACCATAACTCAAATGCACTTCTTGAACAAGCCTTCGTATTGATGTGAATGGTTCGTTTTGCATTCGATTTTGGACATCTGCAATTTGTTCCGCAATTCCCACATGTGGTCTACCACTTCTTGGCCTGTCTGCTACACTACCAATTTCCCTGAAAGCAGCTACAGTACGTCGTACTTGATAAAAAAGTCTGTTGCTTTCAACGTTAGGAAATCTTTCTTTACATTCGTTTAAACAAGAATGTGCAGAGTACTGCCAATTACTATTGTCCATTTTGATGCTTCTATTATAAATATTTTATGTTCTGGTAACATTTTTAAAATAAATTATTCAGAAATTATTGACAAAAAGAATTATTACATAATAATAAGAAATCTCAAATGACAGCTTCTAATTTTCTGGTGTTATAATACACATGACTTCAAAATTCCAAAGGTATCTTTGATGGAGTTACTTTTTGCTCATACTACAGAACACCCACTGCTTATATTATTACATTTTTTAATTCGGCTTAAAATTATAAAGATTCTCCATTTGCCATTACATATTCTTCACCTTCACCTTCCAAGAAGATGTGCAGAGGTGGCAGATTTAAAATAGCATTCAGTGCTTGTCCTGAGGTGCCTTTAAAGGCTCCAGTGATGCACCGATTAGCTAGATATTGTATTCTGCTGATTTTGTGGATCGCAGTTGCTTGTTTTATTTTGGGCCACCAGGCGATTATTCCATATGAAATTATTGGTCGAACCATGGTTTTGTACAGCCAGAGGGTCAGTTCCGGTTTGAGCCCCCACGTACTACCTATGGCTCTTTTCCCAATTACTAATGTTTGTATGCACCTGGTGATTGTTTTGTCTAAGTGGGAGTTCCAAGTTAATTTGGAATCGATGGTTAGACCTAAGTTCTTAACCTCGTTCTCCCAGTTGACATTTGTCTCAAACAGTTTTATGTTGATTCTGTTCGTGATGTTCTTTCTACGAGTGAAAGCGACGAGAGTGGCTTTGCTGGGATTAATTCTAAGATTATTCTCTAGACACCACTCTTCGGTTATCTTTAGTGCTGATTTCATTACATTGTCTACGGTTCTTTGGTATTTACCTTGAATCAGTATGACAATGTCATCAGCGTATCCTTGAGTGTAGTAGCCTTTGGATCACCAGTTCATCAACTGTGAGGCACCACAGAAGTGGAGAAAGAACTCCTCCCTGTGGACATCCCCTTGTCGCCTGCACTGTCTTTTCCTTGTCAAATAACTTGACTTTTACAACTCTAGTGTTGAGCATTGCCATAGTCCATCTTATCGTGGTGTTATCGATCTGGTGGTTTGTCATTGCTCTTTCAATAGAGTGGTAGGAGGTGTTGTCGAAGGCACCTTCTATGTCTAGAAATGCTCCGACTGCGTACTCCTTGTATTCCAAGGTTCTCTCAATTTTCCCCACTAGTTGGTGTAGGGCGGTTTCACATGACTTCCCTGTTTGGTAAGCATGTTGATATTTGTGAATCGGGAGTGAAGTTAGGGCTTCCTCCGTCCAGTACCTGTCTACTAATCTTTCCAACGTTTTAAGGAAGAATGGCGTTAGGCTGATAGGTCTGTAAGATTTAGCTTCTGCATAGCTGCTCTTACCAGGCTTAGGGATAAATACTACTTTAGTCACTCTCCAGGCTTGGGGAATGTATCCTAAGGCAAGACTTGCTTGGAACATGTCTTTGAGTGGGTTCAGCAGTATATCTATCCCTTTCTGCAGCATTACGTGTTGTATGCCGTCGTTTCCAGCAGATTTGAAAGGGCTGAAGAGGCTAGTTGCCCATCTAATCCTTTCTTTGCTGACTATTCTCTTAGCTGTTTCCCAGTCTTCCCTCCTAGGGGTATGATTGGGTTCAGCCAGAGTAGGTTGTTCCACTGCTCCGGGTAGGTGAGTTTTTATCAAAAGAGATAACGTCTCCTCTTCCGTTGTAGTGTATTCTCCGCTTTCTTTTTTAAGAGTGCCTGCTGGGTTCATGGCATGAGCAGAAAGTAGAAAAAATACTAAAGACAGAAAACAAGAAAGAAGAAATGGAAGACAGTAAAAGAAACATTAGAACAAGTAGCAAAGAGGTTGCTTCCAAATAAAAAAGTTAAGAAGAATATATGGTTCGATGATGAATGCAAAGAAATAACAGAACAACTGAATAAAGCTAAAATGAAAATGCTACATGAAAAAACGATACAAAAGTGAAGTCCAATTTAAAGACAAAAGAAGGGAAGCGAAGGAAAAATTCAGAGAAAAAAACCTAAAGAAGCAAGAAGAAATGGTAGCCGAGATAGCAGAAAACTATAACAGGCAAGACGTAATAACTTTCTACAAAAAAATAGGAATAACAAGGAAAAGTTTCCGGCCGAAAGTCAATATGTGCAGGGACAAAAACGGAAAAATAATTGGTGGTAAAGAAAACATTCTTGAGAGATGGAAAGAGCACTACCAAGAGATCATGAGGGTGAGAGAAGAACAGGATAGTGAAATTAAAGAAAGGAAAAAGGATGAACAAAGCGAACAAGAAATACCAACACCAGAAGAATTTGATAAAGTGATACAAAAGCTGAGAAACAATAAGACACCAGGGAAAGACAATACAAAGTGAACTAATAAAAGCACGAGGACAACAACTACTTGACAGACTGTACAACTTGAGTTGCGAAGTGTGGATAAAGAAAACAATGCCAAATGAATGGAGAGACGGTAATCAACCCGATTTACAAAAAAGGGGATAGACTAGATTGCAGCAATTATCGACCAATATCAATCCTAAATGTAGCATTAAGACCCTGCAACAATACTAAATAACAGATTAAAAGAAATTACAGAAAAAGTAATCGGAGAATACCAGTGTGGGTTCAGAAGGAATAGATCTGTAACGGACCAGCTGTTCACATTAAGACAGTTACAGGAAAAAACGAGAAGGAAAGGAATAACACTGCATATGCTGTTCATAGACTACAAACAGGCTTACGATAATGTAAGGAGGAAAAAACGATTTACAATAATGGAAAACCTTTAACTCCCAAAAGGAATAACAGATCTGGTTAAGATGACATTAGAAGAAACCTGGAGCGAAGTCAAAGTAGAAGGAGAAAATACCCCAAAATTTAAGACAACAAGAGGGTTACGAGACCTGCTCTCCACAACTTTATTTAATATAGCTTTGGAAAAAGTAATGAGATATAGCAATACAAAGAGAAATAACAACAGTTTAAAAGACTCATGCCAAGTTATGGCATATGCGGATGACCTAATAATTATTTCGAGAACTAACAAAGAACTAAAACACGTCTTTCAAAATATCGAAAAGGAAGCAAGAACATATGAACTAGAATGATTGAAGGAAACACAAAATATCTAGTGACAGCAACCAAGAGAGCCTTATCAGATTTTAAAGTGAATAACCAGAATGGGAAGCAGTACAACTTCGAACAAGTAAATAGCTGTGTACCTAGGAGCCGAAATTAATAGTGAAAATAACTCATATAGTGAAACAGAAAGAAGAATAACACTGGGTATAAAAAGTGCCGGGTCTTTAAATAAAGTGATTAGAAGCAAAGACATTTTGCGAAAAGTGACAATTAGAATAAATAAGTCAATAATACGACCGACAACGTTATACGGGTGTGAAGTGTGGACCTTAAATCAGCAGTGCACAAATACAGTTTTAATCTGGGAGAGGAAAATATTAAGAAGGATGTTCGGAAGAATCAAAGAAGGTGAAGAATGGCGGAGAAGGACAAACGAAGAGGTGTATGAGCTATATAAAGAGCCGCCAACAAATATTGTAAAGCAATCAAGACTGCTAGGCCACCGAAGAAGAATGACAGAACAAAGAATCCCCAGAATGGTCTTCAGAAAAACTGCGGAAGCAAGGAATAGAAGAGGACGGGCGAAGAGAAAGTGGTTCCTAGATGTTAAAGAAGATTTAAAAGTATTGAAAGTGAAGAACTGGGAAGAATTAGCTATCTGAAGAACAGAGACGAAGAAAATTGTCAAGCCAAGGGCCTCTAGTGCTAATATATATATAAATACCAGACATCGAAGACTTGGTATAACTGCTTGTAAGAAGTTGTAAATTGTGCATATTAACAACCCTAATTGCTTCATGCACCAAGTAACTATTTCCTAGCTATAAATACAAACTTCGGGACGCTACAATAACCTCTAGATGACATTTTGACAACAAAGACACGTAACTTTGACCCTAATGTTTCTTAGAGGTGTTTTTAGCACATAAAGCTCCCACAAAGCGCAATAGACGTCTGCCTGAGCATCTTCTGTGATTGATTCTCTATTCGGCATTACATATTTTAGGATATATAGTCTGTTCACTAAACATAAAAACACAAAGTGGCCTTTGATTTCTAAAATTTCATAAGTGTACATCCAAAATTCATCTTTTGTCTAGGAATGTACTTATAGAAAGTTACTAAAACAAATAGGTTAAAAGTGTGACATTTAATTAGCATCTGACATAACTACTTTTAAGGATGTTAAACAAATACTGTGTTGGATACTATTGATGTAGCATTTATTAATAGGTATTTTTATTACATTTTATAAAAGTTCAGGCAAGAATTTCCAGAATAATATGTACTTTGACACTGCAATAATGACATTTATTAATTGTCATTTATAAATTCAAAGTAGCCTTTATGCAGGTGTGGAAACCTTTGCAAAACAAAATACAGAATCCCTAGCACAACAATTTTACGTATATGCCAACTTCAAGAAACTTGAAATGTTTTTGTGTTTACTGAATGGCCTATATACAGTGTGTTTCACTTTACATGGAAGCACCCCCGTATTTTCTTTGTTTTTGTATGAATTGATTTGAATTTTTTACCAGTTGTACAACTCACCAAGAGGCATCTATTCATGTCCTTGAGCGCAAATGACGTTTTTAGCCTTGCCTACTACGATCAAGAATATGGGTCGTATTGTCAATATTTTGCATCGCGTTAGAGTTACAGCAAAAAGTTATTAAGAAAAGTTGTTTAGAATCAAAAGAATACCCTAAATACCGATTTTCGTTTAATAATTCGAATTTTTAATTTTTATCCATAAATTTGTCCAAGTCCCAAATTTCAACTTTTAATTTGGTATCAAATGGTGCCATGGAGAAACAACATTTTTATTATTGGTGCAAACGTCATTAGCTCTTAATAATGGCTGAATTACATTTAACTGTTGCTGAGAAAGTAGAAATAATTAGAACTACTGGTGAAAATGCAAGAACCAATAGAGAAGTAGCTAGAATATTTAATGGAAGGCATCCAGGGCGTGCACCTATTTATCCTGGAACTGTTTCAAAAATTAATAAATTTTTTTATTTAATTGGAAATGTTGTTAATCCCAAACATATCTCTTACACCGTGGCTCAGACCAAGAATAGTTCGAAAGCATCCCTTTGACGAAATGATTTTGGCGGCTTATGACGCTAATTCTCGTAGTAGTATTAAAAGAAATATGGCATTAAATTTTCATCAAAAATTTGGAGCTTTTGCTTGCATCGTCAGAAACTGAGTGCCAGGAAAATTAGTTGCACGCCCTGGATGCCTTCTATTAAATATTCTAGCTACTTCTCTATTGGATCTGGCATTTTCACCAGTAATTCTAATTATTTCTACTTTCTCAGCAACAGTTAAACGTAATTCAGCCTTTATTAAAAGCTAATGACGTTTGCAACAATAATAAAAATGTTGTTTTTCCATGACACCATTTGATACCAAATTAAAAGTTGAAAGTTGGGACTTGGACAAATTTATGGATAAAAATTAAAAATTCGAATTATTACAGAAAATTCGGTATCTGGGGTATTCTTTTGATTCTAAACAACTTTTCTTAATAACTTTTTGCTGTAACTCTAACGCGATGCAAAATATTGACAATACGACCCATGTTCTTGATCGTAGGACAGGCTAAAAATGTCATTTGCGCTCAAGGACATGAATAGATGCCTCTTGGTGAGTTGTACAACTGGTAAAATATTCAAATCAATTCATACAAAAACAAACAAAATACAAGGGTGCTTCCATGTAAAGTGAAACACACTGTATATATATACCAGACATCGAAGACTTGCTACAACTGCCTGCCAGGATTTGTAAATTGTGCATATTAACATGCCTAATTGCCACATGCACCGAGTAACAATTTTCTAGTTATAAATACACATATCGGGATGCTACGATAACCTCTAGAGGACGTTTTAATATCAAAGATACAAAACTTTGATCCTAACTTTTTTAGAGGTGTTTTTAGCACATACAGCTACCACAGAGTGCAATATACGTTAGCCTGAGCATCTTCTCCATTAACCATTACATAACATTCTGATACAAATACCACACATTGAATATTTGCTACAACTGCTTGCCTATAGTTGTAACTTGCGCATATTAACATCTCTAATTGTCACATGCTCCGAATAACTATTTACTATGTCTAAATTCAAATTTTGGGACGCTACCTTAACCTCTAGACGACGTTTTAACATCAAAAATACAGATCGTTGATCCTAACGTTTTTTAGAAGTGTTTTTAGCGTATAAAGGTACCACAGAGTGCAATAGACGTCTGCCTGAGCATCTTCTGTGATGGATTCTCTATTCGGCATTACATATTTTCAGATATAAATACCAGACATTGGAACACTTGCTATAACTACTTGTAAGAAGTTGTAAATTGTGCATATTGTAATGGTGCACCCCTGGTGGTCTTTTCTTAGCTAGTGTATGTGCCTACCTTGTGTAATTTTACTAGTTACTGCGGGTGATTCGGCAGAGTTACAGGTGCTTCAACTAAGCGGCCTTACTTAGGCTAACTTTACGTAGTTCGTACAGGGGCTGGAGACCTCCAGCTCTTACACCAAAGAAAACAACATCATGGCAAGCGATTGTTCTTTATTAGAACCAAAGTAAAAGCACTACATTACTCTTAATTATTGCGCTGTTCCGGGCCTAACCGGACGACGGCCGTTCGTTGTTAGCTCGCCTGGTGGCAAGAAGGGCTGGCTGCCCGCCTGAGTCTGGTTATTAAGGGTTACTGATGGCGTCAAGTGCAGTAAGTGAAAGGTAAAGGGTTGATACAAACGCCGCCGTACTGACAAGGAGAGAGACCTTGCAAATGTCGGGCTGCGTCGTACCTAGTGGAGTAAGAACAGCAAAGAATTGATACTAACGCAACCGTACTAACAAGGGCAGAGACCTTGCAAATGTCGGGCTGCGCCGTACCTAGTGGAGTAAGAAGAGCAAATAATTGATACAAACGCAACCGTACTAACAAGGATCGAGACCTTGCAAATGTCAGGCTGCGCTGTACCTAGTGGAGTAAGAAGAGCAAAGAATTGATACAAATGCAACCGTACTAACAAGGAGAGAGACTTTGCAAATGTCGAGCTGCGTCGTACCAATCGGAGTAAGGGTTAAATAAGTTAAGAGCTGTTGCAATAGTTCTCCGTGTTACACGTCGAACTATCACATACACCACACTTGGTTTTTTTCTGTCCTCTCCCGTTCTGTGCCGAGTGTTTTATGCAACCTCCGAGGACCCCTCCATCCTGCATTGTGGGGCGTCCCGCCAATGACAACAAAATCTAAATTTCGTTGCTATAGCGACGCGATGTTAATTGGTAGTTTCCCTTCCAAAACCCACGACGGTTTTTAATTCTTTTCTGTCGTGTTTTAAATGTTTCCCACGACCCCTTTGGACACGTGTTTCATTTGGTTGAAATCGTAAACTCATAAATCTCCTAAACTGATTTAGTTGGCGGTTTGGGGCCTGTGTGTCTCTCAAATTCTCCTAAGCCCCTGGCCATAAATCTAATATAGGAATTTTTGATTATAGCACCGAGGTGCGCCCAACAGCTGTGAAAGGAGTCGGGTTACAAAGTGCCAAAACAAAACGAAAGCTTTCGTTACGTGATATAATTTTTACTTATACATAAAATACATCTATAAACTACGGATTATCATTGCCCTAGAAATAAAATGCCTAATAATAAAAAAAAAATCCTTCCTAAATTAAGATAGATAAAAAAATAAAGTGTCTGTAAATACGCGACCCTCACAATATTAACAACCGTAATTGCTTCATGCACCAAGTAACAATTTTCTAGCTATAAATACAAATTTTGGAACGCTACAGTAACCTCTAGAAAACGTTTTGATAAAAAAGACACGTAACTTTGATCCTAATGTTTCTTAATAGGTACTAGTTGTTTAACCTCAGTTTTTAAAATCTTAGGGCCGGTTGCAGAAAGCAATGTTAAGTCTGGTGTTAGCTAACGTCGCGTCAAAGTGAACAAAATCGCATCAAATTTTGTTTACTAATGTATTAGTTCCCATAAACATTTGAGATTTGATTCGATTTTGTTCACTTTGACGTCGCGTTAGCTTACACCAGACTTAACATTGCTTTCTGCAACCGGCCCTTATACTAGCATAGAAAATGTTGAAAAACGTGTATGTCTTCCAAATGCATATGTCAAATTTGAAGGTTATTATCGAAATGTCACTGAAAGACAATCAGTCATTTTATGAATTAAATTACGAAGTGACTTACTGTTCTCAATGCCGACCTGATTTTTTATACCATATGATCGAAAACTTTTAAAAAAATTTCATTTGTTGGCAGTGATGAGTAAAGGTACTTAATAATATAACCTATACAACTTTGACAGGATGTTTAATACTCAACACTAAAAGTGGTGCTGTATATGGAAAATGAAGGAAATCATTTTGAACAGCTGTAGTTGTTTTTGTTACTAACATTTTTATGTTTCAACAAGAATGTTTGTATTTGTTGAAATGGCAATCCTGACATAACCTTAAACTGACAGATAAAAAATGCCAATATGACTTTTATTACCACGACTGCCAACAGAGAGAGTGTGTGGCCGGCTGGTAGAGTGCTTGCGCCAGCAGTCGGCAGGTAGTGGTTTCAAGCCCCACACCCGTACATTGGAAACATCGAACGCTCTCTGGCCATCATACGCACAAAGATTGCACTGGCTGTTTATTTCAGGGTTATCAAAAAAGTCCGACACTAAGGACATCCTAGACTATCTAAAAAAGCAAAACATTGATTGTGAACAGTGTATATGTGAAAAAATGGTTACTAGAAACAATAATATGACTTGCTTCAAACTTGGGATACCGAAAGACTTAAAAAATACCATTATGAGTTCAGAATTTTGGCCTAGTGGAATATGGGTCAACCATTTTTTGAACCTCGAGCGCCGACGGGCAAGAACATAACAGACTCAGTAAGTGTTAAAAATCCCAAAAGGGAAATTAAGTTATTGCATGCCAATGTACAAAGTATAAAAAATAAATTGCTAGAATATGAGGTGCTACTCAGGGAAAAAAATGTCGATTTGTTTTGTGTTAATGAGCACTGGCTCACTACAAGTGAATTTAATGTCACTAGTATCAGTGGCTACAGGGCAGCTGTGGGTTTTTGCAGGTCTGCGAGAACTCATGGTGGGGTCGGAATATACTTGAAAGATAATATCGAGTATCAGGAACTCAACATCTCTGGTTTCTCTGAGGAGTTGCACTGTGAGGCTGTAGGAGTGTCTCTTAAATCATTAAAGCTTCAGCTGCTTACGGTATATAGATCTCCCAGTGGTTCCTTTGATTTATTTATTGAAAGAATTACCTCTATACTGGACACCCTTGATTTTAGTAAAACCATTGTTATTACAGGAGATTTTAATGTCCATTTTTCAGCGGACACTAGCAATCATGGTGCACTTTCTTTGAGCAACCTCTTAAACTCATATGGTTTGTTTCAAACCGTTAGCTTTCCCACCAGAAACAATGCATGCTTAGACAATATATACACTAATATATGCTTTGACAGCCTTAAGGCTGAGCCGTGTGATCTCTGTGAGCTTTCCGATCATATGGGCATTCTACTCGGTTGCAGTTTATCTATGAGCCCTACTACAAGCAGTGCTAGAGTTGTGTACAGACCAATATCTGAAGAGGGTCTTTTTAAATTTTATAACTTGATTGATGCTGTGGATTGGGGTTTTGTGACTGGGCTTGGTGGAGATGTTGATAGGCAGTTTAGTATGTTTTTTGGTGTGCTCACTGAGGCTGTGGACAAATGTTTTCCACTTAAATCTAAATTAGCTAGTAATCATTCATCTGTTATCTCAGGTAATTGGTTTACTGATGAACTCAGAGATATGAGGGAACGGTTAAGACTGTTAACAGTTTTAAATAAACAAAATCCTATCCTTATATCAAAAACCGTTGTCAATAAATACAAAAAACAATATCGCCATGAAATATCAAAAGCTAAAAAAACTGCTTATGATGGATATATCAATGCATCATCCAATAAACAACGTGCTATGTGGACTGTAATAAAGTCTAATTCAATTAATAATGTTAAAAATATGTCAACCCGTTTGAACGCTGAAACATTTAATATCTTTTTTGTTCATGTTGCCGATAATATAATTTCTGAACTGCCTAGCCCCAATACAACTTTTGATGAGTACATTTCTGGGAGATTTGTAAATCCTAGAAATGAACCTTTTATGTTTTCACCTGTGACACATAACATGGTTAGGGAAAGAATAAATTGCTTAAGAAACAGTGAGAGCAGAGACTGTTATGAATT
Source organism: Agriotes lineatus (assembly GCA_940337035.1). Lineage (NCBI taxonomy): Eukaryota > Metazoa > Arthropoda > Insecta > Coleoptera > Elateridae > Agriotes > Agriotes lineatus. The sequence goes on along the minus strand of CALNHX010002233.1, from coordinate 151,882 downwards.
AAATGTAAAGATTATAAAGAAAATAAAGAATATTATCATCTCTCCTCTTACCAAACTAATTAACTTGTGCATATCTCAAAATATATTTCCCACAGCTCTAAAGATAGCAAGGATAGTACCTGTGTTTAAAAATAAGGGGTCCATTGATGATGAGGGAAATTACCGCCCTATATCTCTGCTACCTATCATATCAAAAATATTTGAATCTCTTATGAAGGAACAGATGAATGATTACCTTGAGAAAAATAACATCTTTACTCAGAAACAGTATGGCTTTAGGAATAAAAGATCAACCACAGTAGCAATCGACAACCTGACGGAAGGTGTTTCCGATGGTTTTGAGCGGGGACTGGATACTTATGCATCATTCTTTGACTTGACAAAGGCCTTTGACTGTGTCTCTTTTGATATTCTACTTCATAAACTCCTAATTTATAATTTCCATGCTAATAGTATTGCTCTACTAAAGTCTTACCTGTATGAGCGTACTCAGTATGTATCCTACAATGGGCAGGCTTCAAAAAAACTATCTATCAAATATGGAGTACCTCAGGGTTCAGTCTTGGGGCCTCTGTTGTTTCTAATTTTTATTAACGATCTGCCTAACTCTGTCCCAAATTCAGACTTAATTCTCTTCGCAGATGACACCACCAACTTGCAGCAGTATCATCCCTCTGAGCCTATTAATGAAATTATATCTGAAAGAGAGCTAGATATTCAAAAGTGGTTCCAGGCTAATAAGCTTAGTCTGAATTACACCAAGACCCAACACATAAACTTTTCACTTCGTCATGCTCAACCTGACCTCCCGTGCAGCCGATCAGTTAAATTCTTGGGGGTATACCTGGACTCTCGGCTTACTTGGGAAGAACATGTTTCCCAACTGTCCTCTAAACTATCGAAAATAATTTTTCTAATCAGAAGCTTGTCAAAAAATGCTTCCAGGAATATACTTCTAACAGCGTACCATGGGTATTTTGCATCTAACATGTCATATGCAATCTTAAATTGGGGTCATTCAGCTCATATGCCCAAAATATTTGCCCTACAAAGAAGATGTATTCGTATTATCATAGGACTGGGCTACAGGGACTGTTGTCGACATTGTTTTGGGGAGCTCCGGATAATGACTATCCCGTGTGTCTATATTCTGCGTTGCTTGATCCACTTAAGGAGAAATATCACTCTGTTTCATACTCATGGGGATGTCCATGACTACCCAACTCGCCACAATCATAACATCATTCCTGGCTTTTGCAGACTTGGGAGGACCCGCAGGGGTACTGACTACCACTGCATAAAATTCTACAATGTCCTTCCAGATAATATAAAAAAACTTAATGAGAAATTATTTTTGTCAAAAATAAGAACTTACTTAATTTTGAAATCATTTTATTCCCTTGAAGAATACCTCACCAGTGACTTTGAAAACCTCTGAGTATTTGAGATTGAATTTATTAGTAATTCTTTTCCATAATTGTCATTAATGTAAAATTTTAATTGTAAATTATTGTTTGTTTGTGATACTTCTATTTTAAATGATTATGTTAGAGTTTTATATAGATGTATGTTTAAATATTTTGTTTTAAAGTGTTAATTGTATTTTCTTATATATTTAACATTATTTATATGGTTGCTGACCTGTATAAACACTTATTTTGTGTACTGATACTAATAAATAAACTAAACTAAACTAAACTAATACAATATAAAGAAAAATCATTTTTACATGATACATAAATAATATTAAAAGAATAAACTGGACCAAATAGCTCAGCCAAAGTTTTGCGAAATCCATTTTAATGAAAATCAGTGGAAAAAGAAGCGCGTAGATGGCAAAAGAAAATAGAAAAGTACCAATGTTTCTACTTTGTTTTCATATCATACCACAATGCCTGAAAATGAAATTTCATTTGACCCTAAAGATGACACTTCCTCTGAACCTTTATCTGGACCTTGCTTTGAAGACAGAAAGAGCAATAAACAGGAATCTGCTACCCAAACCACACTAAAGCAAGAAATGCCACTTTCCTTCAAAATTAATAGCACGCATTCAAGCACAAATCAACACTTTAAAGAGAGTAACTTTATCCTGACCAAGAAATTAAACACGGAAAAGAGTAAAAACGAGAAAATTGAAAAATCTATCGACAGCATTTCTACTAAAGACAGTTGGAAGTATTAACACACAAATAGTGTACATGCCGCTTTGCAGAAGCTGCTTTTCCCTTTATCTTCCATACATTCCTTTTTGTTCGATATATTTGAAATATTTTGTGCTCGTTTGACGTTTTAGGAATAATTATAATATTCAATATTCATACTGTATTGCACATACAAGCCCGTTATTTCTGTTATTATTTTGCTTTGTATTTTATTTACACTTTGTATTTATTAATATAAAGAACAAAGAATACGAGTAATGAATATAGTAACAAAAGAGAAGAACAATAGCTGGATAGAATTTCGTGAAAAAATGAAACGGGATAATAAATGTAATCAAAAATTGTTCTATAAAGTACTAAAAGAAGCAAGAGAGAATAAAATAAAAGACATAACTCGTATCACTGATGCAAATGGGCGAATATTAACAGCAAGTGAAGAGATCATGAATAGATGGAAAGAATACTTTCAAGAATTACTAGGCAAACCTGAAGAAATAGAACATATTGAAACGGAAGAAATAACCGAAGCAGATCAAATAAAAATAGAAGAGGTAACAGAAGCAATACAGAAATTAAAAAATGGAAAAACACCAGGGTACGATAAAATTACCACAGAAATGATGAAAAATATGGGGAACACAGGAACACAAGTATTTTTGAAAATATGTAATAGCATATCGAAAGAAGAACAAATACCAGAAGACTGGAAGGTAGCCTTAATCTTACCCGTACACAAAAAAGGAGAATAAATTGCAGTAATTACAGAGGAATAACTCTGTTGAGGTTTATGAACAAATAATAAACGATTACAACCAATAATATAAAATCTGGACAAAGCGCAAAGTGGTTTTAGAAAGGGCAGAAGCATAGAAGATCACATATTATAGTCAAACAAGTAATACAAAAATCATTTGACCTGCAAAGAAAAGCATACTTCGCATTTATCGACCTAAAAAAAGCGTTCGATACGATACCACGACAAAGACTCCAACAGCAACATTATGTATTTAGAAATAAAGACAATTTTATTATTATTAATATTATTATTATATTACGCAAACTGTTCCAGTGTGAAAGGTTTTAAAGATATAAACAACATTAGTTATAGGCATTATAGCAGTATCGTGTGTTCCAAAAAAAACTCATTAGGGTAGGCCTAGGAAAGAAAGATAGAAAATCTAGTCGTGTCTTAACTTAAGTCTGTAGGTGAATGTCAGATTGCATTTTGTTCATGAAAACATATGTCACTGTGACAGGTAAAAGTTTACACTGCATTAGCAGCGTACATAAATCAAACAAGTAAAGACACTCACTGGCGGTTTCTTTGATATCAAAATACCGATTTGGATGACCTTGAACGGCTCCTGGGGGGGGGGGGTACTTTCCGATGGTACTAACAGATGGCGCCGCTACTTTATCACATATGATTGGTAGCAGAGCTAGTAACTGGCTCTGATTGGTAGTATTTTGTGCTGCCATCTGATAGTCAAGCTTAGAAATACCCCCCGAGTTACTGTCCCAGGCGCTCTAGAGAGGTTTCAACATTTGGTATGAGTGTCTCTACTTGTTTGATGTATGTACGCTGGCATTAGGTTTATTTGTGTCAAGCAAAAAGAAAAAGTAAGATGACATTTACACAATAACAAGGAGTGTATTAATCATAACAGATAATAAAAATTATTTTTATTAAGTGTTTTGTATATTTTTAGGAAAATAGTTCAAGATGGTAGTTCATTTGCTTCAATGGTATCTATCAAGTTACGGCAAACTTCAATTTGATCATGGGATGCTGCGAATGAGTTTTTTTTAAACACACGATAGTAATAAAGGATGCTATTGCTTATAATTATGTGATAGTACTCATCGACCTTATATAGAACACCAGAACGCCCTATATTTTTTTATATTTTATTGACTGTAATTAAGACAAAATGAAATTTTAATTTGTCCAATTTGTTCAACAACTTTTAAACTATGCTCAGGTATTTATTTTTTTCATATGTGCATGAGATGCGCTATAAGAATTATGATAAACAACAATGCACTGTGTATATTTTTTTTCAAGTCCACTGCATTTTATTGATTTAGCTTGATTTCAGTTGTGCAACTTCTATCTTTAATATAATATATATACATACAATCCTTGTAATAATAATATTATAAGTAAACTGTATCCAATATTATTGTAGTTTCTAGTTAAACTAAACAGAAATAGTTCTGCTTTACTTCTGTTAACGTATTTAAATACTGTTTTTATTGGTTTCAGAAATGCCACTGAGAAGAGCGGCAGATCCGATATCAGTTCAGCATGTGTGGGATGCAATTCGAGCGGCCAATGCCCAAAGGCAGATGGCAGACGTACAACGAATCATAAAATACTTACAAAGGGTTGACAACTGTACTCAGACACAAGCTGAGTTGTATTTGAAGCAAACGCTCGATGATGGCCTGATAGTGTAAGCAAATGCTTTAATAAATTCTTGTTTCATATTAGTGGTGCATTTTCTCTTCCTAATCAACTAATAAGTCACCCCATGAAATCTCATAGGCAATGAGAAATAGAGGCTTGACTAAACTGTAACTTTCTTTTGTGCATATAATTCGGACAAAACGGTTTTAGTACCGGGTGTCTTAAAAAGAATTACATCTAGTCTGCTTTGAATTTCCCATAATGCATTACCAGTAACAATCTAGGGCACACAAAAATTTACATGCAAACAAAATTCAAAACCTACTAGATGTAATTCTTTTTAAGTTACGTGGTATTATTAAGTAACTGCTTAACGGATATTTCCAATTGAGATATTTGCAGTACGTTGTTCTTTAAATGTGCATTAATAAATGCCATGCGTTTTCTGTTTGTTGGGTTGAATTTGACAAATAACACGCGTAACTAATAATCAAAATTAGCCTATTGAGGTTATGGTAATGGTCTGAAGGTAATGAATGAAAAACACTTGTTATTTTTTCAAGTAAAACAGAAAAACCATACAAAGGTTTTGTTTGGAAAATATAGAAAATTAAGGTGTACACACAAAGCGATGAGGGCTACCATGATTGTCTAGTAAGGAGAGCTGTAAACACATAATTGTAGATAATATATTCAATGTAATTTAAGACAGAGAAGCCAATGGCTCTTGCTTTAAATTATCAAATATTACAGTATTTTTTGAAAGGCCCTCCACAATACATCTTTAATTTGTTCTTATTTTTTTCTAGAACAATATCTCTGTTATTGTAATGTAGATTGTGAAAAATGGAATTCTTATATAGATATTTCTTTGCATATTTTAGGAATTTCTTCCTATGTCAGGTAAGATATATGGTCATCCAGCATGATTAAGATGTCAAGTTTACGTTAATTGTCGTCATTACTATTTGAAATGTGTACAAGTCTAATTGTGCTATCTGACTTTCTAGAAGTTATTGAATATTTTAATATGTACTACAGTAGGCATTATATAGATACCTACTGAATGGTAACCAAAGATAGGTTTATGGAAATTATGTACACGTATCTATGTAAGGATTTGCAGTAATTGTCGAAAACCCTGCAGAATATTTTGTGTGTTTAATGCAATACTATTTTCAGGGAACTACACAAGGTGACTGCAAAGGGTTCGAAGGCAGGAGCTCAAGTCGAGTGTTACAAAATTCCAGTTCAAGAATTGCTTGCTGTGAGTGTATTTCTTTTTCTATTGTCAATATAAAAATTAACGTTTAGCTTAGATTGTTGTTTACCAGTTAAACAAAGTATTTTTGGTTTTACATGCTTTACACCTTACAAACAAGTGTTTTGTACTAATTATGTTGGTTGACTACTTAAACGTTTACAAGCCACATGATTTAGTTCATGTTGTTAAAGTAGCTTGTGAACTTGTCGTTGGTCAATGTCCTGCAACTTGTAAGGCAGACTTACCCTTCATGCTGTCTTTTCACCCATGTAGACTAGCATTTTGCAATACATTGCAGCTTGCATCATCAGAGTTAAAGTTGCTCTAAAAGCTAGAGGTCGGCAAAGATATTTCCATGTGCCATTCAAGTCCAGTGCATGGCGGAGAGTGACTGGCTGATGGGGCATAGTTGTGATACTATACATGGTAAATGACAGGAACACAAGTTTTACGAAGTCTAAAGCTATCTTCCCTGTTTATATTATTTGGATGTTTTTCCGTTTCTATAGCTTCACGTATCATTTGTGGAAGGTAGTGCTCGTTTAGATGTGTAAATGGCACTTTTGCTGTACGTAAATTACAGTAGCTGTATATAAGACAGTATTGCCATTGGGATGTTTTTGCTGCTATTGGTCGACGGGCATGCCCGCCATTAACAGGCAAAATATTTAGTTATATCCAGGTAGTTTCTAAAGAGGTTGGTAGAGCCTATAGAAAAAACAAAACCTTTCAAATCTGACAATTCTAAATTGTCAGTATCAAATAATTAACTAGCGTCGCAAGCGGGTGAAATGTTATCATCTATTGCCCAAAAAAGCTGATATACTGCACAGTATTTAAATGTAAATAAAATAAATAAACGTGTATTTAGCACTTGGCTAGCTTAAACTAATTACATAAAGAATGCTAATATTATTGAAAAAATAGTTCAGTTTCTTAAGTAAATATTAAGATTCTTGCTAAAAGTTTTCAGATTATTTGCATTTTTTACCCATTCGGGTAGAGAGTTGTACGAGCGAATCCCACTATAAAACAATGATTTTTGAAGCGCTGTTGTTCTTATCCTAGGGATATTAAAATGATGATTCGATCTTAAATTGTGATCGTGAAAGTTTTCACGAGTCACAAGGTATGATTTCAAATACGCCGGCTGTAAGTTATATTCAATCTTGTAGATTAAAATGTGATTTGCCCATTCAAAACATTGCCCTATATTAAGCCACTTTAACATGTTCAACATATTCTGTATTGGAGTGTATCTATCACAGTTCAATAAGATGCGCATCACTTTATTTTGTTGTACTTGTAGTTTACAAATATTTTCCTTTGTACAAGAAATTAATAACGAGCAAGCATATGAAAAGTGCGGAAAATAGTAGATTATGCAATAAGGAAGAGAAATGCGTTATTTTGCTGAGGTACAATTTCTGACTCGAGGGCTTCGCCCTCGAGTCAGAAATTGCACTGAAGCAAAATAGCATTCTCTCCGAGTTGCATATACTATTTTTTTCACGTTGCAGGAAGATTTAAAACGAAAACCCGTTTTTTTAAACGTCATTTATTGACATTTTAGTAACAATTATTTTAAAATTAGTAGCCTTTGGTAAATTTTAAAGTTGGTGGCACTGTAAGTCATTATGACAAGAGCTCACAATTATGTCAAATTCGAGGTTAGTAGCTTAGGTTTTGCGTCAGTTTATGTCAAAACTGTCGCGAAACCTAACCTGATAACCCCGAATTTACCATAGATTACCATAGATACAGTAACGCCCGTATTCATAGTCGTTCGCCAGCGGATCGCCGGCGACTCGCCAGAGTTTCGTTATTAATAGTATGTTGGCGGCACTGTACGTCTATGTCAAATTCGAGGTTAGCAGGTTAGATTTTGTGTCAGTTTCTGTCAAAACTGACTGAAAACCTAACCTGATCACCTCGAATTTGACATAGACGTACAGTGCCGCCAACATACTATTCATAACGAAACTCTGGCGAGTCGCCGGCGATCCGCTGGCGAACGACTATGAATACGGGTGTAACATTTTTTACTTTAGTCCCTAGGGGCTAAAGTAATTACTTCTGTCCCTAGAGAGTAAATGAGCTACTTCAGTCCCTGAAATAAGTGAATAAAGTGCCAACTTTAGTCCCGCAAGTGCAAAAATTATAGTATTATACACTATCATTTTTGCCCACTGAGACAAACATTTTGAGACATGATAAAAAAATCCAATTTTTTACCAATTTTCTTACACATATAACACAGGTCTGCGACCACATTTTTTTCTTTAAAATAATGGGTGATTCTTATGTATTTTGGTGCGCTGAGTTCGGAAATGCCCTCAGTTTTTTCCCAGCACGTAAGCATTTTCCACAAAATGCATTTTTCTGCGGGATTGCCTACCTTAAGGCGTATATTTATGAATATGCCGAAAAAAGTTGTTTTTCCTATTCGGCTTCATAGTTTTATATTAGAAACTATGATATATGATAAAAATTAGTATATTTAACAGTATTAGTCAGCGTATGAATCATGGAAACCCCATTATTATAATCAACATGATTACTAAAAGTTAATTGCGGGTCTAACATAACTCCCAAATACTTAATGCTAGAAACAAAACTAATATCATCTCCATTTATGTTAAGTTTATATCCCGGAGCACAATATTTTTGGCACATTATCTTGGAACCAATAACCACACATTTTGTTTTAGAGCTATTTAACTTTAGTTTAGTTTGGCATAGCCATCCGTATGATATTAGAAGTTCCTCGTTTAAGATCTTGGTTATTAGTTCAAAGTCGGTACCAGAAACCGATATCAAAGTGTCATCGGCAAATAAATTCACGAATGAGTTTCTTAGACAGTTCTGAATGTCATTCACATAAGCAATAAATAAAAGAGGCCCTAACACGCTTCCTTGTGGGACACCCCACACACTTTCTCTTGGGGATGATACTTTATTATTTACTTTGGTACAATGGTTTCTATGTGTCAAAAAATATTTTATCCAATCTAAAGCACTACCACTCAAGCCATATAATACAAGCTTCTGAACAAGTACATTCCTGTCAATAGTCTCAAAAGCACGCTTTAAATCTACGAATACACCTAAGGTTACTTTTGACTCACTCATGTCTCTCCTCCAGTTTGCGCACACATATTGTAGTCAGCTAGTTCTTGCACTGGACTTGAATAACCGATTGGCATTACGCCATTCCACAGGGTTGGCACATAAGGCTATCAATATCTTCATGCCGACCTCGAGCTTTTAGAGCAACTTGATCTCTGATGATGCAAACTGCAATGTCTTACAAAATGTTAGTCTGCGTAAGTGTAAAAATAGCAAGAAGGCCAAGTCTGCTTAAGTATCTTTGCTCACAAGGTTCAAGAACCAAATCATGAGTGGCTTGTAGGGGTTCACAAGCCGCCAATGAACATAATAATTATTTTAAAAACTTTGTTTAGGTTTACAAGGTGTAAGGCACATCAAGCTAAAAATGCTAGATAAATATGAAAAGATATTTTTTTATAGCTATTAAAAGACAGTTGGGAGGTTATCTTGCAATGTTGTGTGTTGTGTGTTTATCTACATTGTAGATTGTAGTAAAAGCACTTTAAAAAAACTACAGGGTGGAGCAAAAGAATAAAAATTTGCTCAAAAGTATTCTTCTTTTTCAAAATAACTTCTTTTGAGATAGGTATCTGTGATTTCATATTTGGTCACATACAGAAATCATGTTAGATTAACAAAAAGTAAAGCAAGTATTTTGTTTGCTAGCAAAAGTTCTTCTGTTTGAATGATGCATACAAAAATTATTCAAGAATTTAATAGTCTTATTTAAAATGTGCATATCATAATATCATTTCTAAATCTCGTTCTCTTTAAACAGTCTTGAGTAATGGAACACAAATTACTTGATAGTATTTCGTCACCATATGTGTATAATATTCTTCCACCGTCACGTTATCTCTTGTTTCTAGCCTGAAAATGATGGAAAAGACTGGTATTGCATTGACTGCCACCTGGCAGGTGACGTAATTTCCTGCCGAGCATGCTACCGAGTATATCACGCAGAATGTGCCAACAAGAAGGAACATATTTTTAAGAGAAGCAGCATGCAGGACTTCAACTCGTCCACGAAGAGGTTGTCATATTTATCCAGCGCCAGTAACTCTCCATTCTCGAGAGAAACGAGCGTGCACGACATGGAAAATGCCACTCCCATCAACAACCATAATGAATTGGAAAAGCTGAAATTCGACAGCACCAGCAGCGAGCACGACTCCACCACCAACACAAGCTTGGATTGCACCATGGACAAGGTGGAAAGAGAGCTGGAGAAGATGGAGGAGGCCTGTATTACCAACAGTAGCAGCTGTAACGTCTCTCAAGCTTTGGAAAACAACACAGATGTTGCCAAACCAGATCTAAAGGAGGAAGTCGATAAGGAGAGCGGTATATCCAGTTCGAAGAGCGATCAGACTGCACCTCTTCTCATAGAAGACGACGGCGTCGTGTATGATGAGACTTTGTGCAGCATCTGCAACATGTATAAAGCTGAACCCGAAACGACTCTTGAAAAGGAGGAATTGAATTATTTGTTAACTTTTGTACATGGCCGTATTAAATCTTGGGTAAGTCTTTTCTTCCTGAATGTAAATAATATAACACAATAATGCAAAAATATATATTATCTACGACTGTCGAGAAAAGTTGATGTTTCCATGTTGATGTTGGTGTCCAAAATACATCATTTTTCATTAGGCTACTTTTACATTACCATTGATGATGTATAAGAATGTTTTCCACACAGTAGACTAATAGTACAATTATTAAATATATGTCTATATTTGTTCTTGACAAAAATTAATACGGCTGTTGAAGGATCAGTTGCTTGTGAAGGAATCTCATATAGGACGTGTTTAGACATTTTGTCAGTGTTCTTTATCAGATACCGTTCTTTAAATTGTTTATAAGTATTTTGTACTTTATTTGTTATTTATATAACAGTAAAATCCTCATCACTTCAACTGACTTCCATCATTCCACATATTACAGAAAGACGCTGTTCAATAATGTTCGCCAAATGCCTACACTACTCTGAAATGTTTTTTTGACATTAACACCTTGTCAAAAAACTTTTGTTCCCAATTTCGCGCATTAGTCATAAATAACTGTTTCAGCTACCAACAAGCATAACTGACACGATGTCTCAAGAAGGGAAGGCTGAGTGGCTTACCGAAGCAGAAGTAGCGTGGCGTGCAAAACATCTATTCTATCAGCCTATGAATATGGCAATTATGGAGATGAAGCTACGGACACAAGAGTACACTCGTCTGTCTCAATTCAAAGCTGATGTAATAACAGTACAACATAACGTCGCCATATATCATGGAAGTAGGTTTAGTTCTAAAGAAAAGTTCGAATTACTGAAGTGGTTGTTTTCAGTTGAATCCCAAGAATTTGGTGCCGCAGAGTATATGCTGGAAGACTGTCGCTATGACTTGTCAGAGTTGTTAAATTGCCCTGACTGTTATAAACACAGCAACGAAAAGGTCAACAGCAAGTGGTTTTGCTTACCGTGTCGAATTCCGCACAAGCTAGTTTGGGCAAAACAAAAGGGATATCCATATTGGCCAGCAAAGGTAAGTACTGTTATTAAATGTGTAGTTTCCATATGCATTGATATGGTATTAGTATTATCTCATTCTTGTTTAATTTGCATTAATGTGATATATTTAACATTAAAAGAAACAAGTTGAATAGGAGTTAAAATAAAAATAACTGAACAGAAAATGTTGCGTATACAATGTGGTGTCATTTAAGAATTATAAAACCAACCATCACAATGAGGGCAGATTTGAGTGAGTTAATTACTTTAGACATTAAGTGCAACATAATTTATATTTCTCAGTTCTATGGGAAGGTATGGTGACAAGGGATGTAGGGTGAAGAGTCATATTGATATTAACATTAAGTGAAACAGACCTAAAATCAATTTTTGAATACAAATAAGTAGGACATCTATCACGATGTATCTTCATGAACATGTAAACTGCATGAAGCAGTCTCCTATCATGTGTAAACAACCAGACCGCATCTTTGACCTTATGTGACACACTATCATACTTGCTCACCTCAAAGCTGTAACGCAGACAAGATTGCTGTACTTGTAATTTATTTTTATTCACAACGCTCAAGCAAGGCCCAAATAACACATCACAGTAACTCAAATGGGAAAGCACGAGTGAATCACACAGCAGAGCTTTAGTCTTAGTTGATAAAAAGTGTCTATAGGGATACAAAGCTTTAAGTGAGCCATAAGATTTTTCAAGAGTTTTTACATGTTCTTATCAATAGTCAAGCCTAAATTCCTAATGACATCAACTACAACAATTGACTGGTTGTCCACAACAGAAACGAGATGACGTGGTCTAAATAAAATTACTTGAGTTTTCGAGGCATTAATTTCTACAGGACGATTTCTAGATGTTTCTAACAGAGTCTAGATCATTATTAATGTGAGAACACGCTAAGAAAACGTCTTCATCCTTGAAGGATAAATATATTTGAGTTTCATCTGCGTATTGATGAGATGAACAAAATTGTAACTGTTTAGCAAAGGTAGTTGTGTAGAAGGTATATAGTAAAGGACCTAATATAGAACCCTGGGGCAGCTATTCCATCTTGGCCTGCTGCTTTGTTATTTTTTATTTTTATTAATGACAACAGCTACTTCGGCAAATGTTGGTGATTGCTCTGGTGTTTTGGAACGGCAGTATCGATATGCATAAGAAGCATATTATAGAATTCTCGTAACGCGTCGTTAACATCTCTCTGATGATATAGGGAAGTCCAATCGGTGAGTTATGATAATACTTTTTTTCATGTGCATTAGTTAGCTTAATTTTGATGATAACCCAATAGTGATATTTAAAGTGGGGTGCAAAACATCTTCTGGGACTATAGGGAACTCGCCCCTGGTAACCGTAACATTATGTTTAATTGGTTCGCTAATTAAAATCTGATCCAAGGTTTTTTTGTTTACATTTTGAATAGAACTACATATTTCAAAAGAGCTAAAATTTAAAAATTCCAAAAATTGCTTATGTGTTTCGTCAAATATATTTGTATCATGTGCCATTGTTTTAAGTAACAAATGACTTGTGGATTGGACTCAACATTTCGTCCCACTTTTGTATTCTTAGATGTTGATGCACAGTGTAGTTTGGTTGTTGATTTTTGGTGGTACGCTGAAAGTCTTCATCTTTGAGAAACGTAAATCTAATGTCATCTAGAACAACGTTTAAACTGCTCTGCCTATATTAGAGTATGTTGCTCTTGAAGTTCATCATGTAAAAATTGAGAGTATTATTATGTTTTTCTGAAAGAAATATAAAAATAAATTTATAAAATCAAATAAACATCATACACCTTACTTTCTCTATGCATCTTATATTACAGTTTCTTTGATGATCAGTTTAGAAGAATGGTAGGTCTGTAGTTTTCAATTTCTTGCAGTATCACTTCGTACCAGGACTAGATAAAACTAGTTGATTATTACTACGAGTCTTCACCCTTTTAACAGTAGAAATACTAATTCCTAAAGCCTCGACTGCTGGCCTGTAATAAACAGACAATTGTACAGTCGCGGAATTAAAAATCCGGACGAGTCTTATAGATGATTTTGCAATTTTTGGATAATGTAATTACTTGCATTTTTGTTCGACTCTTAAATGAGGCATGCTGGTCATGTACGAGTAATTATTTTGACTTTGACTAATTTCACCACGTAACGTAATAAGTAAAGTAAAGTAAGATATACACTGATTCATTTAAAGTGTCCGGATTTTTAATTCCGCAACTGTTCAATAAGATCATAAATAATAAATTAATGTGTCATACCTCTTGCACACAAGATAAAGGAAGTAAATGTTCACCGTTTCGTTTTTCTTCTTGAAATAGTTCAATAAATTCAGTAACAATTGCTGAAACTGTGAACATAATGTCTTGTGTTACATGACATATTAATGTATAAAATTACTTCTTCTTCTTCTTCGTCTGTTTGACCTCATTACTGTTTCCGGTGTCGAGGCATTCATTTATGCACTATGCACACACACACGTGCGTGAGTCTACGAAGCTATCGTACTTAAGTATTATTGTACATTTGAGCCCATTTTTTCCTGTCCAAGGCTAATCTTCTTGCCTTGTTCCACTGTGTGTCTCTTTCATTTAAAATATAAAATATTTTTGGAGGGGTTGCATGTTCAAGCTGTGTCTTAAGCTGTCAAACTTTGTAACTCAGCTAATCTACGCACAAATTTCATTTCCGCAGCTTGTAACCTGTTTTTCTGTCTATTTGTCAACACCCAATTTTCACTACTGTAGCATAAAGTTGGGATGTAAACTCTGTTATAGGGATGTTGTACCCGGTCTAAAATCAAACTCGGGTACCCGAAAGCAGTACCTGCGTACGCCCGGGTACCCGAAATATATAACAAAAATGTTAGCGTACATCTGAACATCTGAGGTAGCTACAATTCCTTTTTTTACGCTGCGGGTTTTAAACTGAACTAAATTGAAATTCCATCTACTCACCAATTTAAACTGAAAGTCGTGTGTTATTCTTAAATATTTTCACACTTTTGTCCGAAATTGATAGCAGCATCAACATCACACAGAGGCTGTTTATGTTACTTCATCCCATACTGACTCGATTTAGTGGTACTATTGACGGGTTGAATATTTTCGTGAAGCGGATTTATTGCCTTATATGAAACAAGAAACAACATTATGTGGTATGGATGGGCTGATTCATGTTATTACTGTATGGTTATGTTTTCTAGAGTTTATTCCTATTGTTTTTAAATTTTCTTCTCCGAAAAAGGCCGACTGGAAATTACATAATTTACTAGTCAGGTACCACCCGGGTCCAGAAAATATACCCGGGTTGGCTATAATCCGGGTCGGCCCGGGTACCCGCCAACATCACTACGTCTCTTGTACACAATAGTCTTCTTTCTCTTTGAAATTTCTTTCTTGTTAATTATGGTCTTAATCATGGTATAAAGAATACAAGGTGAAATGTTCCCGGAGATGTGCATTTGTTCAGAAAGTAGAGGGGAGATGTCAACCAATCCCCAATGCGCCTACTCAGGAAATCCATCATGGCCACGATCATGGTGTAACCGTGGCCGCGATTGAATATTGTTGCTGCCACTGTCAGTCGATGTCAAATTTGAGAAGTTAGCAGATTAGGTTTTTCATTAGTCTTGACACCAACTGACACAAAACCTAACCTCGAATTTGACATCGATAGCGTCTTCAACAATACACCTCAGTACTGCCAATCGTGCCTTTTGTGGGCCCATTTCTTATTGGTTGAATTTGAGATCCGCCCACAATGGATCCATTCTGCTAAACGTTAAACATTGTATTCTATGCACCATGGTCTTACTTATGGAATAGTATAAGTTTTGTTTTCTGAATGATGTCATTTTTGACAGTGGTCTATTATGAGATGTTTTATAGTGTTACTGAATTAATTCGGTTATTAAGTTCAACTTCTAGATGTCTTTTATAGTTTATTATCTGCCCTAGATAGGTATTTGTAGCTTTCAACTTGAGGTACGTGCTTATTTTCTAAAACTATTGTAACATCCCTTCTTCTGCCAATTGCCATCATCACCACTGTTTTATCACTATTAATCACCAAGCCGTCTTCTTCTAGTTTCTCTTTCCATTTCATGTGTTTTTCTTGTAACTGTCTTTCTATTTTTGACATAATAACCAGGTCGTCTGCATACATAAGTTCCGATACCAAAACTGGTTCCAAATTACTATAACCTATACTCATTTGCTGTGTGGTAGTCTTACATCCTTGCAATATTTTGTCCATTAATACTATCTATTAATAGCAGGGGACTTAATACTCCATCCTGTCTAACACGTTTTGTTGTTACAAATTCTTCCGATGAATGGTTGCCAGTCTTTGTGTAGTTCTTTGCGCTTCTACAGAAACTTTCAATTATTGGTAATACTAAAGCAGAAAGCGTTTATATGATAAATAACGTCGAAAAATGTGAAAGACAAGTCAGATGTTAATCATATGTTTATGGACACATACAATGTTGTCTATAATTTGGCATTTTTACAAAAATCTGTAAATGATTAGAAATAATCCTTAAAAGTGGTCTAATTTATCTGTAGTTTCTGTATTAATAACACTCAATTTTTTCAAAATAGTTTTGCCAATGTATGTAGTTATTTTTATGGTTTACTGATAATATCTTTATTTGATCTAAGGATTTATAATTAAGGTCGGCAACATTGTAGTTTACAGACAAATACCGCGCTAGTCAAATGCAATGCTATTCTTGTCGCACTCATAAATAACGAGAGTGACACATAGAAAAGTGATTTCTGTGCTAAGTTCGTGTAACGATGATGCAGGGCTCATCTTTGGCTGGATACATAGTATAAATCAGGGCTGTGGAGTCGGTAACAAAAAATCCGACTTTGACTCCTGATATTTCAGTAGTTTGAATCCGACTCCCGACTCCGACTCCGGCAGTACTAGAATATTGATAACCCCCCACTCCTCGACTCCGACTCCCGAGTCCCAACTCCGACTCCGACTCTACAGCCCTGGTATAAATGATTTTTCGTTCAATTATTTTTGGTAGCTTGCAGTCGCCTGCAATTAGCATTTTTTTGCATAAAATTACTTAGTTTTCCATGGACTTTTACTACTTTTTATTGAAATTATGCCTTTTTTATTAGTTTAATTAAGTTTTAGGTCTCTTAGTGTCCGCAGCATCTTTATTCTGTTCATGCTGATTATAAATTATTTTAAAAATAGCCAGGTTGAGGTTTTATTCAGTCGAGACGTTGCCATTACAACAATGGTAATATTTTTTAAGAAGTACTTACATAACTTACCACATATGACCATGCACCTAAAATAAGTTAAAATCAAGTTTTTACAACCACATTTACAGGAAGTTTTTGAAATACACACTACTAGAGTGCATTTATAATTTATATTTTAATTCAAATCTTGTAAAACGCCAACTTCTATAATGTATTGCAAATGTATTAACAAGTGCAGACAACGAATAAATTACTATTATAAGGCTGTTATGGCTTATGAGTAAAGGCCTGAAGTTAAGAGACTAAAAATTTTTAAAAATAAGCAGGCATTCAGGCAATAAAGATTCAAAATAGGCAGTAAAATAGGCCTTTATTTTTAAACATTTCTACTTTCAGCATTTTGAAATGTGCACGAGACACAATCTATATGAAAACTGATACCAAGATCCCAGCAAAGTTCAAAACCAAACTGAATTCCAATATTACGGATGAAAACACATTACAAATTGCGGATTTTTTCAACTGTTGTGAATAATAGTTCCAATGAATGATTTAATCGTTGTAGTGAATGGTTTATTACTTTCCTGTAGGTAGGCGCTGTGACCTTTAAGGGTGGGTTCAGCTCTTGTTTTACTACAATACAGGACAGGAATTTCTGTGGTAATTACTCTGAAGTGGCATTTACAGGAAAAATCCATCGAAATAAGTACTTTCAGCCGTTTTTTCAGCACATTTAAGATATATTTCTTTAAAATAGAACCAAATAGACATTTATACCTAAAAGTGACATTTTGGGTTATTAAGCAAGTGTAGAACCAAAGAACCGGTTCCCCGCCCCTTGCCAAACAGCTGCCATCTTGAAAACGTTTTGAAATAGTTTTTTTCTTGCGATCCATTGGTCGCACAGAAAAAGTTGTTGATTAAGCTATTCGTTTTTATTGTTTACGATGTGGTTTTGGTGTTGTTTAAAATGGAAAACGGTTCTGCATATTGTACGTACCATGAGAATAATGTAAGATTATATACGCCGTTCACGATCTTTTTGGGTCAGGTGAGTCTATGACTATCTAGTAATTTTGTTGGCAGAACCTCTGTGGCAATTAACCTCCCTAATGAGAATTGACACTTTTTGTGTTAGGTTAGGTTGTCTTCAGTTTAAGATTATATTTTCTGAATAGGTACATTGTTGCCAGATCTCTGTTTAAATTAAGGATGAAAAATTTAAATGATTTGACAATTGACGACAGAAACGAAAATGAGAAGTAATGCATAAGAAAAGCATTCAATATTAACGTTTATTGCAATTTGGATAAGAATTGTGTACATGATATGAATATGCCACTTTATTTTACATGCTTGCTGCATGCTTACTTGCTTGCTGGTGTGGAAGGATAAAGACGTCACGAACTGATGCCAAATAAATTTAGTAGAGCAATTGAGCAATATTGGTCTTATAGAAATTAACATGTGAAAAATGTAAATATCTTGTCAAATGGATGGCTTGCTGATTTTACTTCATGTTGATTTCCACATCTGCCACATAACATTTCAACACTAAACTAGTAATAAATAGGTAGGTAGTAAATTATTATACAATGCGCTGGATTGTTTTTCCTTTCTAAAATTTTATTTTTTAACGTACAGCAAATATATTCTCTGGTCTCAACTCTCAACATCAACTCGTGTTCTTTTAAATCTGGTCTGCCCTTTTTAAATTGGAAAAGCATCGTTTAATGGAAATTTTTTGTTGTAACAAAATTATTTTGGGCATTTTGCTTTGATGGAAATTAAAATTATTTGTACACACTTGATAAATCATTTATTTTCTTACGAATATTAAAATAATAAATCTGGCAATGTTGTGACAAGAAAATGTCGATCTAACACTGACAGAAGAAAAAAGTTGCATCCGCTACATCACCGAATTAGTCAGTCTAACATGAAAAAACAAAATCATAACCAACTCTGTCCCAAAAAGGTCGTGAACGGATTATACATGGTTGAATTATGCAAAATTAGACATAGGACATTTGCTTAATGTTACCATGGTGTTTGTAAACAAAATAACAACACAGAGTGACTATAGAAACTAATTGAAACTGGATTATTTCATTGTAATTTCAAAACCGACAATTGTTACTAGCATGGGTAAATTGATCAATGGGTAAATTGATCAATGCTAAAATAAAGTTGTCTTACATTATTCACACTGTATAAAAGGTATATTGCAGCCTGCAAATATACAAATTAAAGAAGATCTTTTCATGAATTTCCCTCAAATCAAGTTTTACGAAGGAAATGGTTTGAAAGCTAAATTTATTTTTATTTAAATACAGATAAACTGCGAAAACCACAAGATAGAAATTATTTGTAGTTTGTATTTTGAAGAAAGCCATTTGCAAGTAAGTTCTGGGTGAAGACTATGAAGCACACTGCAGTGCCTGCACTTTTTTGGTACATTTTTAATTACTAAATTTACAGATGTGCCGTGTGGGGTTGCTAGTCCCCCATCGGGCGCCTCCCCGGGTGGCGGATAGGGGATTGCTCATCAGATATGAGGAGTACCGGGGAAATAAAACACACGGGGCGGAACAAAACTAGCAAAACCGAAAACCTGTCAGTATAAACGGACACCTCTTGGTGACCAACAGCTTTGGGTGGATGAGTCGATAAGAGGAAGGGCACTCCTTTGCCCTGGGGCTGAGAAATCCACCCCAAAAGCGGAAGAACTGCAGACAGTCAACGGCATAGGAATGCGGAAGACAAGGAGAAATCACCGTATTAAAGATTTTAAGAATATTCTCTAGTATCACCATGAAAAGGCTATGTTCAAAACTAAAATTACCGGAGTTTCAAATCCCCCGATCGGATCTCCAGGGTGGACGGTTATGAACGAAGTCAAGAAATCGAAAAACAATCGGACAGTAGAAATAAACATGAAAATAGGTACGTGGAACGTAAAGACAATGGCGCAAGCTGGAAAAATTTACAATGCTATTCAAGAAATGGAACGATTGAACGTCAAAATTAGTGATGGGCTTATTCGAATGAAAAATAACCGGTTATCCGGTTATTGAAATAACCTATGTAACTCGGTTTTCGTTCCTAGTATTTGAATGAAAAATAACCTCATGCTGATACGTACTACGCTTTGAATATAAAACCTCTATTCAAAGGTACTACGTGCCATATCTCAGCGACCTACGCAGTGCTTAAATATAAATACGTCATAACTCATAAACAAAGCAGGTTGTACTGAAAACACCATTTGGTTATCGCGTAACTACCTCCTATCATAAAAAATATCAAATTCTGGGGACCTGAAACCTGAACGCCTAAAAACTGCAAACACATCAAGCTATAAAACAATTTTTTATTTGCTTACATCTCCTAAGGTTCAAAACAAGAGGCGGCACCTTTAACCCGCCCGATCGATAAAGATAAACGTTTTACGACTGTTTTTATTGCGATTAGCAAGCAGTCCCGCATATTTCTTTCTTGCTACACTTCTTAATAAATACCTCTTAATTTCCAATACATAACACATAATGTACGGTCATCGCCTTAGCAATCAGGCACTACACACTATTATGATATATTTTGCATGTATTTTTTAAGTGTATAAACTGGGTTTTTACAGTTATTATGGTTTTAATTGTTACGTCAGATTGTTTATTGTTTGTCAATTATGAAATGCCATCTCACATTAATGAAGTAACCGGAGCAAGAATACTCCAAAGACTAGAAGAACATATTACGTGTCCCGATTTCTAAGGCGCCGACCTTACATATTATGTTTTGGTTCCTCTGCTATCTGCAAGTTACGATGTCGATGCAGATGACGGTGAACCGATGTCGATGCAGATGACGGTGAACCGCCAACCGACAAACCGGATGACTTATACGAAACGAATCGAGAGCCAAAATTTATTCGAATGATTATTCAAATAATCATTCGGTTATTAATATCATTCGAATGCAAATAATTCGGTTATGAAAATTGTCCGGTTATGCCCATCACTAATCAAAATCATGGGAATAAGCGAAATGAGATGGCCTGGAGCAGGTTACTGGGATATAAACAAACATCGAGTATATTACTCAGGCACATTAAATGAGCAATACCAACATGGAGTAGGAATTATAGTGTGTAAATCAGTCGCAGAAAGTAACAAACTTTATACCAATTTCAGAAAGAATCATTCTTCTACAAATACAAGCTAAACCTACACGACTAAACATTCAAATTTACGCCCCAACAATAGACCACACAGACAAAGAAATGGAACATTCTACTCTCAAATCGCAGACATACTAAAAAGCCTGTTATAACAAGACCTAAATATACTAATGGGGGATTTCAATTCAAAAATCGGAAAAGGTCGGGAAGCTGATTTCATAGGACCGCACGGGCTGGGAGAAAGGAATGAACATGGAAACCAACTAAGCACATTTGCAGAAGAACAAGACTTAGCAATAATGAATACATTTTTCACACTCCCACCAAGAAGACTTTATACATGGAAATCGCCTAAAGACTCACCGGTAAACGTCATTAGAAATCAAATAGACTTTATCCTGATAAGCAAAAGATACAGAAACAGTTGCACCTGCGTAAAAACATATCCAAGTGCAGATATACAATCAGACCACACCCCATTAGTGGGCACCTTCAAGTTAAATTAAAAAGAATAACAAAGAAAGGTATCAAGAAGTATGATCTAAGAAAATTAAAAGAACCATTGATAGAAAATAAAGCAAAAATAAGATCAAATGACGAGATTAGACTAAACACAAATCGACACATAACTAATATATCAAATATAGAAGAGGAGGTCAAGAAATTAAAAGACATTGTGGAAAGTGTCAAAAAGGAATTCTTAAAGCCAGACACCGTTAAGGAAAAGTCATGGATGACAACTGAAATCCTACAACTGATGGAGGAAAGAAGACTTGCAAAAATCATTAATAGAAGAATCAAAAAGAATATAAGAGAAGCAAAAGAAAGAGAGGTTCGGAAAAAATTTCATGACAGCTTCAACGTATACATATAGAAAAATTAATGAGTTGACTGGAAAATATAAAAAGAAGACTGTGAACAAACTAGTAAATGAAGAAGGAAAAATCATTGTTAACAAAAACGAAATCAGTGAAACATGGAGAAAATATATAGAACAGCTATTTCACGATAATAGATCAAAAACTCCCCAGATAAAATGCGAAACAGAACCAAAAATACTAGTAGAGGAAGTACAAAGTGCAATAAAAAATATGAAGGAAGGCAAAGCACCTGGCCCGGACAACACCCAAGCAGAGTTTCTGAAGCTCCTAGATGAAGTGAATGTGAAATGGTTGACAGCTTTATTTAACCATATATATGACACTGGAAAAATACCTTTAGAATGGCTTAAATCCGAATTCATTCTACTACCTAAAAAGCCAGGTGCAAAAAAGTGCAACGAGTACAGAACGATAAGCCTCATGAGCCATCTATTAAAAGCATTCTTCAAGATAATCCATGACAGAATATACAAACTATGCGAAGAACAAATAACACCTACACAGTTTGGATTCAGGAGGCCCTATTCAGTGTACAGGTATTGGTTCAACGTTGCAGAGATGTAAACTGCGACGTATATGCCTGCTTTATAGATTACCAAAAAGCCTTTGACAGAGTCAAACACCAACAGATGATAGATATCTTAAGAAACATAGGACTAGACGATAATGATCTAAGAATTATTAGAAACTTATACTGGAACCAAGCGGCATCAATGAAATTAGAAAAAGACAACAACATCGAAAGTACAAAAATTCAGAGAGGCGTGAGACAGGGCTGTGTACTGTCTCCACTGCTATTCAACCTTTATTCAGAATACATCTTCAGAGAAGCACTAGAAAACACAAATATAGGGATTCTCTTAAATGGAAAAAGATTAAATAACATCAGGTATGCAGACGACACAGTTATTTTTGCTGAAACGTTGGAGGACTTACAAGTACTACTAAACACAGTAACAGAGTGTAGTCAGAGGCAGGGTATAGACATCAATATAAACAAACGAAATTAATGATCATCAGTAAAAATAATATTCCCAGATGTCCACTCATGATAAACTATACACGGGTGAAAAAATATACTTACCTCGGTACCATCATTAATGACCAGTGGGATAACTCACAGGAAATAAGGACTCGCATAGAAAAGGCTAGAGCCGTGTTCAACAGAATGAGTAGGTACCATCTTCAAAAGCCACGATTTGACAATCAATTCAAAGTTGAGATTTCTGAGATGCTACGTCTTCCCTATCCTTCTTTACAGTGTAGAGTCATGGACCTTGACAAAAACAACAAAGAAAAAACTGGAGGCATTTGAAATGTGGCTCTATCGCAGGATGTTGAGAGTGTCATGGCTAGAGAGTGTAACGAATGACGAAGTTCTACAAAGAATGAAAAAAGAAAAGGAAATACTGACTACAATAAAAACAAGAAAACTCCAGTACCTAGGGCACATTATGCGGAATGAAAACAGATTCCAACTACTTCAAGTTATACTACAAGGAAAAGTACAAGGCAGAAGAGGTCCGGGTAGAAGAAGGATTTCATGGTTAAAAAACCTAAGAACATGGTTTTTTATGACTACAACTCAGTTATTTAAGATGGTGGTCAACAAAATCATCATAGCCCAAATGGTTGCCAACATCCGGAACGGATAGAAACAAAGAACTTTTACATTTTAATTTTAAAAATCTTAGAACAGTTAATTACACATAAACTACAAAGTTACAATAGCATGTATGTATGTATAATCTGTAACCTCATTTACCTTGCGGTGTAGAGGCTGGTGCTTTATGCGCTGGCATCTGGCGGTACAATGCTCAACTTGCCCCGGATTCGGGATACAGAGTTGGAGCGCGCCTTTGATGTTTGCGCAGCAACCATTGTGTGAGTTGTGTGTCTCGGTGATGTGCATACAGCATACAGAACAAAATCCTTCATTACTATTACCACTTAGTAACATCTTCCAAATTTATAAGAATAATACAATGATCTGCATATCACCTTCTATTTTAGAGAGAATGTGTGAGCTATCCAAAAAGACCTGCTGGTAAATATGTCTTCAACTACGAATTCTTGGAGCTCAAAATCTCTCAATAACAGTTTTAAAACTATAAATCTCTAAGATATACTTCCATGGAACTGTAAATAGATTACACCATTCATATTTACATTAAATTCAAAACAAGAGGTCCTTATTCTACTGATACTGCATTCGAAGAATCATGTTTAAAGCACGTATTTGCCATGACAACCGCTGTCATTTAAATGTCATCGTGGGTATGTGGTGCCAAAACGGCCAAAATTTGCATTTTCTCAGAAATGAAGACAACAATGAATTTCAAAAAAATGCCCAGTATAAAGTGACGTTTGTTATACAATTTAGCAGGCCGTGATATGGCACTGTAAGTCTCTGTCAAATTTGAGGTTATCAGGTTAGGTTTGACGTCAGTCTGTGTCAAAACTGACGCAAAACCTAACCTGATAACCTCGATTTTGACACAGACTTACAGTGCCACCAGCATATTATTCATACGTTTGAATTTCCACAGCCGTCCTTTATGTATTACTTATTTCTCTTGAACATATTTAGCTTTCTGATAGTGTAGGATAAAAAATAATATGTAAACCATGACGGTAAAGTGGTTTTCCAGGCCTCAAGAGGTGGCCAGGCTCGGCTGCGCTTCGCCTGGCTATTTTCCAGGACGAAACAAGATATGTTGTTTCGTTCTGGAAAATAGCCACTTTCATCGCCTAGGTACAGTGCGTGACAACTAGCTGAAGCTCTGAGAATTGGATGCGCAGTAGTCTTAAGCCGAGTTAGCAGGGACAATTCAGTTCAGACAAAATTCTGTTCGAGTGAAGATCGGTACAACAACTGATCTTCACTCGAACCCAATTTTGTCAGAGCTGAATTCTCCCCCCCAACTCGGCTTAAGAGTACTGCGCATCCAATTCTCAGGGCTTCAGCTAGTTGTCACGTGCTGTATACAATATACTATTTCTGTGCGACCAATGGATCGCGAGAAAAAACGATTTATTATTATTATTATTATTAAATTAGACTAGGGCAGGCAGCCTCTAAATGCTGTTGAAACCCCCTTGGTTCTTTAAGTACATATACATTATGTAAACTAAAGCATACTTAGTATTAACGTGAAATAAACAATATCGATAGTAATAAAGAAACAATAGAAAGAAACATATTTTCAAGATGGCGGCTGTTTGGCAGGGGGTGAGAAAATACATCTTTTGAGCTATATTTGTTTTTGCCTAAATGCTTAAATACGCAAAATTTCTTCTTAACGATCTAAATATCGTAAACAAAACCTAAATTGCATTTTTATACAACCTAAATTAGGCTAATTCGAAAATTTTAAAATATTAAGGTGTTATTTTACAAATTAGAAACTAAAATTACCGTAACTTACCGGACGCGGTGCATTATACAGGGTATTATGGAAATGAGTCCAAACATTTTAACCAGTGATGGAGCTCACCAAAGTGAACAACTTTTCTATTTAGCGTTTTTCATTTAATCGCTTATTTTCTCAATCATTTATCTTACCTAAATTTGACGAGCCACTTGGTAATCAAATCTAAGTTAAAGGTGAACGAAACAAGTATATTAAAACTGCAAAGTTCTTGCACAAAAAATATGTGGTCAATATCTTACCTACCTCAATTATTGATAAAGTACGTTGGTGACTAGATGTGAACTAAAGGTTTTATCAGTACCTATGAAGTTTCTGTTTGTTTGCATGTCAAGGAAATGTTTTCTGTGTTTTGTGCCATTAAATTAACATTATTCTACAGGGTGTAGAAATGCTTTACGCACCATAGGGATTTCAATGGTAATTTCTTCATATGAAAATATTTGCTTCCCTAATTATTTTAGAACAAACTTGTATGGAAGTTTTTTGTAGAGAAAAAAATTCTGTATCCATTTATGCCAGTATTTGTCATTTTACATTTCGGAAAACCGAAAATTTAAAGAAAAAAATTACCATTTTTAGATAAATCAGCGGTGCCTTGAAATTACTAAATCATCTCAAAGCATCAACAAATTAGTTTTGCTGTTTATTTGGTTGCCGTTACATTTGACAGATGCTTAAATATTAAATATCAAATTTTTGGCTAAATATAAGATCACTGTAAAAGGAAGTTGTGTGAGTGTATCACACCAGATTTTTTTAAATAATAATAAAACTTCATGCTTGCTCAAAAATATTTTTGGTAGACAGTGACATCTTTTATGTCGTCAAGAAATTCACCCAATAAGAAATTTTCAAAAAAGAATGGCAGATTGGCATTGGAAGTCAAAGCACAGCAAACCCTTACTTTTACATTGTGGAGCAGTTTAGAGTATAGCTTATTGAGGGTATTCTTAGCCCAGTAGGGACCGTTCTGTGCTAGCAAATTCGTCCAGATGAAAATGAATCTGATCAGACATTAAAAGAGAATTGTGCAAATCAGGATTATCATTTATCAAGGCGAAGACTCCTAAACAAAAATTGACTATTGCTGTTTTATCTCGCTTTCTCATTACATAGACAAGCTGAATTTTGCACAGATGGAGCTTTAACTGGCCATGCAGGATCCGACATAGGCTTCAAAATGTGCCTAGTGTCATGGAATAGTGTTCTCAGGTGTATGGGCGGCCAGGCGGATTTCCATCTCATATAGAGCCTTCTTCACACCATTTCTTAACTCACAGTAACACAGTGTTCCTGGAGGGAGCCTTTTGTATGTTAAAATGTCTGACATTCCCAGTGGGTGGCTGTAACTGAGTTTGTTTTAATAAACTTTCTACTGCAACCACACACCAACACTCCATGGTGACTAAACTTCGAACTGTTAGAAAATTACCTCTGTAACTGCACTAGCTAGCTGTACAAGTAAATGTCTCACCCTGTACTATCTATCATTTCTTATTTGATTCGCCATAACTACTATAATGCATATATTATTTCTTTTTATACTTGGCAACATTAATTCCTCTAACCCGAGGAATAGATTTGGGGCAAAGAAAGTAGTTTCTGATATTTCCCCTTCACAGTTTAAAGTAAGTTTTAAGGATTTTTATAAAGTTTTTAATTACAGTACCGACTTGATAACGAAAGTTTTGGGACACATGTTACTATTTACTAAGGATGTATTTATTTTCTATACATTTCCATTCAAATGGAAGTAGCTCCACTGAGTATTTCTAAAATCGGCCACATATTAAAAAATGGCTGCATGCAGCCCTTTGCCAGCACACCTGCAGCTCTCACAAAGGACATTGTAGCGGTTAATTAAAGTAATTTAGGTAATTCCGCAGTAATTTTTATTAAATAACTTCAATTAGTTATTGTGTGCGGCCCTCATGACAACACAAATGTACCCATATGGCCCTCAGGGGACCCTCAGTTAGACATGCTTTACTTACACTGTCTATATTGCAGATTCTAAAGGAAACTGACGAAGCTTGCGACGTGCGCTTCTTTGGAGGCAAATACGAAAGGTCTATCTTGCCCAAAATGTATGTGAAGCCCATCACAGTAAAAATTAATAACCTGCAGGTAAGTGTGCCGTGTGCACGAGAGGATTAGCTATTAATAAACTAGAACTAGGTGAAGAAAAGTGCTGCCTTCAACAAATCTGTGGAGGAATTGCTGATCCATCAGAAGATCTTGGAGCATCCCACCGAAGCGGAGCTGTATCTAGGTTCAAAGAAGAAAAGGAAATTGTCAAGTAGCACGAGTAGCAAGACGGTTAAGCCTTCATTAGACGACAAGTTGCCGAAAGCTGCTGTAAAAAAGCTGAAAAAAACTATGGAACTATCGAAAGACGTCTACGAATTTCGAGATTCCCCCGCAAATGTGGAAGCTGCAAACGTTCAACCTAAACTTGTCAACAATATGCAAAGGAAACGGTCGACGAGCCCAACAGCTAAAGGTACAAACTTAAAACAAATTTAAGTCAGAATTCAGAGTTTTGTCTTGCAGTAAAGCCAGTGAGGACGACGGAGTATCCCACCAGAAGAGCAGTTCAAAATCAAATTAATAAGAACAAGGCTGCCGTTACAGTGAAAAACGGAACCAGTCAGAACACCACAACCGAAATTATAAATGTGTCTCCTGACTTTGGAGATGAAGAGGAGTTTGCTATTAGGGATGAAGATTACGAATTTGGAAGAGGGTATGATGGAAGCCACGGGGAGGTGAGCAGCTCTACGGAACAAATTCGACCTGGTGATGAAGCATATTCGCGAGATAATTCTGATGGGTTAATGCCAGAGACAGAACGACAGTATAGCGAATCAGTGGAGAAGGTAATAATGTTTTCAAAGTAAAAGTCGTGACAAATTGTACTGCTGCAAAACGTTTCTTCCAAATTGTGATGAGAATCATACAGTTCTCAATGATAATTGTTTCTGAAAAATTGAATCAGTAATATCAGTTTTTTCTGTTTATGCAAGATTTTAAATTGGTCAAGTAGTAAAAGTTATTTACATTTGTTGTATAAAAAGGTTTTTTTCCGTAGACAAGACGCAAGTTGGAACAATGCCGTGATAAAAAGCAATTAATCAAAATTGCTCTGGAGTGCATGCAGGCCGAAATTGACAGAATAAATAACGAACACGATGAGTACCTGAAGAAAGTATTCGAAGCCCACAACACTCAGATATCAGAAACTAAGAAGAAGCAGTGGGTAAGTTACTAAGAAAAGTAGGTTAAAAAATATAAAAAACTATTTTAATAACACTCGGTACTTTATTATTATTATTAGATATAAATTTCCATCGGAAATCATAACCGCCTTTAACAGGCTCTGCCAATCAATTTGTTAGGGTGGATTACTCCCTATGATTACAAGTGTTTATATTGTTTTGCACTCTTCACTGTAGCTTTTCACTTTTTTCTGTCTTCCCAGCCCTTCACCCCCATCACTCTTAAGTAACTTATGACTTGGTCCATCCATCTTAACTTTATTCTTCCGCTAGGACGATTTTCATTAGTTTCTTTATCGCTTGATGCTCTTCTGTTCTCATGACATGTCCATGCCAACTCAGCCTTTGTGTTTTGATTGCTCTCACTATGTCTTCTGCTTTATTTTCTTCCAAGATTTCATTATTTATTCTCCTGTATAAATGATCTCTAATTTTTTTACGTCCTAGTATTGACCTTAAAGATTCTCAATAATTGCTCTTCTTCACTCTTTGTCAGAACGATAGTCTCTGCTGCATATGTTATAGCCGGTCTAATAAGAGTCTTGTATATTCTTATCTTGGGTTTTTTTACTTAGTTTTTTACTTTTCAATAACTTTTTATTTTTATTAACAATATTTCAAAAGGAAAAGAAACATAACAACAAACCAAGGTAACCTCAAGAGGAAGAAACCTTTACAAAAAATAGAAGAATGCGCAGGACGCCTACAAAAGAAAACAAAAGCAAGCCAGAAGCAAATACGGAAATAGACATGGAGTAACTATGGAAATTAATGGAAGGGATGAATAACGAAATGAAAGAAAACAAGAACGATATGCAGAATATTAGAGACGAATTAATATCAAACAACAACGTAATTATTAAAGAAGTGAGAACCATTAAAGAGGAACTAATCAAAAGGGATGTAGAAAAAAATTAATGTAAATTAAAACACAGTCTTCCTCATAACAATTAACATATATTTTTACACACGCTACATGTTTCGGTTTAGCTGTTAAACCATCTTCAGGCTAAAAGATAAAGCTTATAAAATACGGGGAAAGAAACAGAGAGCAAACACCTCACCTAATGTCATAATCGGACAGTCAAATAAACAATTAAAATTAAAACAGACAACTTGACCAACATGTTCAATGAAATAAATTATTTGTTTATATACAACGGTCAGTCAAGGTGATAACTGTAAAATACGTATCAAAGCCACACAAAAAAAAAACCGATAAATGGAATAAGTTAAGCAATTAATCAAATTTAAAATTGTAGATTGAGAAATATATAATTGCTACTGTTTGCAAACTCCGTGACCTCATTGAGGCAATGATCGTTTAACCGGGAGACAATTTCGAAGATTTCGTAAAAATTTAAATTATTGCCTTTAGGGCAGACCTGAAGAATTTTAACATTGGCGTCCCGGTCAAATTTATGATTATTCTCAATAATGTGAGAGGCAAAAGCCGATTTATTATAATCAAGATGTTGAATGTAATTTGGTTTTATTAAAGAAATGTGTTCAGACACTCGCTTTTTGAAGGATCTCCCAGTTTGGCCCACATAAAAAGAGTCGCAAGAACCGCAATTTAAAAGATAAATCCCTGATTTGTTAAGGAGGGGAATAGGATCTTTGTTATGGACTAGGATAGTATTAAGGGAAAAGGGTGAGGAAAAGGAAATTGTAATATTGAAGCGTTTAAAAATGTTTTTTAGAGAATTGACAAAAGGGGAAATGTAAGGTAGTGAACGAAACGTTGTGAGCTCACTTTTGGTGTCAGAAGATCTAGTAGATAACAATTTGGTTTGAGTTAGTGAATGCTGTAACCGATGAAAGATAGGCATGATAAGGTTAAGTGAGTAACCGTTATTAACAGCAATTTGTTTTATGATATTGAGTTCATTAATGAAGTTGCTATTACTTAGAGGGGTCAGAAGCAAACGCCTAAAAAGGAACCTGAAGGAACTCAGTTTCTGAGATAAGGGATGGTGAGATGAGAAGGGAATGACAGAATCGGTTAAAGTGGGTTTCCGATAAATTTTAAACTCGAGTGAATGTGAAGCTATGTTACGGGAGATCAAGAGATCCAGGAATGGAATAGATAAATTAGTTTCAAGTTCATAGGTGAATTTGATGTTCGGATGAAGGGTGTTAAGCCACTGTAGATGGGTTAGGGCTAGCTCTGGAGGTCCCTCGAAAAGTACCAGGATATCATCTACATATCTGCCCCAAATGATAATATGTTTTTTAAAGGTATCATTCTTGAAAATTACAGATTCTAGATTGTCCATGAATGGAAGAAAGAAACGCAATATATGAAAAGTAAAATAGAGAGCCTTGAAAGGAAATTTGAGTCACAGGAGAAGGCAAACAGAAGGAACAACATAGTCATCAAGGGAATGCATATACAAGAGGGAAATTTAAAAGAGGAGTTGGAGATGGCAATACAACGAGAAATTTGAGTCACGGCGGCAGTAGAAACAGGGTACAAAATAGGCAAACAAGAAAACAACAGAATAATAGTTGCAAAATTGAAACACTTCGAAGATAAAATAACCATACACAAGAATAAACACAAACTAGGAGCTAAGAAAAATCTACATAGACAGCTATTTAACACTAGAAGAGCGAAAGCAGAAAGAGCTAAGGGAAACAGCACAAAAGTAAGTTACAGGAAGCTAGAGATAAACGGGACTCAATATGAATGATCTGGGGGTCTGGAAGGGCTGATAAGGAGCCAAACAACTTCAAAAAAGTAAAGCCTAACCACCTAACCGAACTCTTGGAGATGACAGCCGCAATGAATAAGGAAACAGAAACTAAATACACATTAGGTGCATTAAAACAACTGATACGGAAATCAAAGATTGAGAATATAAGTGAGAATATTGAAAAAAGTTAACCAAACTGAATATAAAAGCTAATCCAAAAAAAAATGTCATTGTACATATAAGAAGGAAAAGCTACGACTAGGAACATGGAACCTACGGGGGGCGTATGAGGAAGGAGCAATCAGAATGCTGGCAAATGAAGCGAACAAATATAAACTAGTTATATTGGCAGGGCGATCCTCTGTCGTCAAATCTCTTCACCTGCACACTAGAGCAAATATTTAGAAACTTAAATTGGAAAAAGCAAGGTATAACATTTAATGGGAAAAAATTGTCAAACCTGAGATTTGCGGACGACATAGTATTGTTAGCTGAGAGCAGAACCTCACTAAAGCAAATGCTAGAAGAGTTAAGTATCGAAAGTGCTAAAGTTGGTCTAAAAATCAACTTTGACAAAACTAGTTATATCGAACAGGAAATCAGAAGACATCATTTTGGACGGACAAAAAGTTAAATACGTAAAAAACATCATCTACCTTGGACAATTAATTTCATTTGACAACAAAACTGAAAGGGAAGTGCAACGAAGGATCGATCTTGCTTGGAAGAACTGCTGGTCTTTAAAAAACATATTTAAAAACAAAATTTCAATTTCATTAAAACGAAAACTGTTTAACATGTGCATTATTCCAACTCTGACATATGGTTCTCAAACTTGGAGTTTGACTAAAAAATTACACAATAAACTGAAAACAACACAGTCGAAAATGGAACGATCAATGTTAAATCTTAAACTAAGTGACAAAGTGAGCTTAAGAGACATTCGGAACAAAACACGGACCGAAAACGTATTAGTGAAGTGTAAAAAGTTAAAATGGAACTGGGCAGGACACTTAGGCAGGATGTCAGAAGAGAGATGGGCCAAGTGGTTAACACAATGGATACCAAGGGGAGGAAACAGGAAGAGAGGTCGTTCAAAAGTTAGATGGGATGAAGAAATAGAACAAATGGGAGGAAACCTTTGGTGGAAGAAGACAACAGACAAAAAGAAATGAAAGGAAGAGGGGGAGGCCTTTGCCCAACAGTGGGGCCTAATAGGTTCATAATAATAATATTGGCAATACAGGAGACACACTTAAAGCGTAGTGATATAATGGAACTCTAAAAGCACATCCTGTTCACCAGCGAAAGCGACAAGACAACATACGGTGTTGGTTTTTTAATAAACAAAAAAAAAAAATTGGGCTTCACGCCGATATCCGAATGTGTTACATTAAAATCAAAGGAAAAGGTATAACAATTATAAATGCACATGCCCCAACGGAAGTAAAAACGCACGAAAGAAGAGTTTTATGAAAAGCTGGAGGTAGCCTATCACAAGCTACCAAGAAGAGAAATAAAACTAAAAATGGGAGACATGAATGCAAAGCTGGGAAGGGAGGGGATATACAAAAAAGTTAGGAGGAGAAAATAAACATAAGGAATCAAATGATAATGGAATCAAACTGATAATGCTTGTCATAGAAAATAATATGAATATAGTAAGCACAGCCTTTAGAAGAAAAGAAATACACAAACCAACGTGGATGGGCCCCGAGAATACCTACACAAACCAAATAGACCACGTCCTAATACAGGAGCAGTACTCACACCTGATAACAAACATAAGACTGTACAAAGGGGCGGATATTAATTCTGACCACTTCCTAGTCGGAATAAATATGAAAAAACAAGCGAAGCACAGGGCAAAAATGAAAGAAAAAGTAAACCAAAAATACGACAAAAAACAAAATGAAGAAATAGTGGAAAAATACGAAAACGCAAAAAAAGAAAAATGTGAGAAATGAGCAAAGCATGACCACATACAATAGAACAGAAATGAAAACAGACAGAAGAGATAATAAAAGCAGCAACAAACGAGAGCATCCCCAAGACGAGGAAAGAAAAAAGAAAAACGTGGATAAATGAGAAATGTAAAGAAAAGAAAAGAGCTGAGATTAAAAATGCCACGTCCCCAAACGGAAGAAAACAAATTGACCTACCACCGAGCATATCAAGAGCAGAGAAGAAAAGCAAAATAAACATGTAGAAACACAAAAAGGGCAGACAAGGAGAACTAACTAAAAATAATAGAAGACAACTTTAAAAACAACGAATTTAGGAAGGCATACAAGAACATAAGAGAAGAATTTAAAACGAGTCCGGTATTTTAAAAAAACAAAGAAGGAAACCTAATAAGAAAGGAAGAACAGCTAAAAATATGGAGACAACATTTTCCGAATTACTGAATCAAACTCGAAGAAAAAAAGAGATAACGAAACAGAAGAAGCCAAAGAGAGTACTCCTCCATCAATAAAAGAAGTAGAAGAAGTAATCCAAGCTATGAGAAATGGCAAGAGGCCCGGACAGAATAACATAACTGCAGAAAATATAAAAAAAGGAGGGAAAGTGCTGACACAAAAGATACACAGTATAATTACAGAAGTTTGGCAAGAGGAACAGATGCCACCAGAATGGAATAAAGCCCTAATTCTGCCAATCTTTAAGAAAAACTTATAAAACGAATACTCGAACCGTACGTAGAAAAGTAAACTACGAGAATATCAGGGAGGCTTTAGAAGGAATAGAAGGACCACAGATCATATATTCCTATTAAAGCAAATAACACAAAACTGTTACGGACAAAAAATTCCGCTACTATGAAAGCGACAAATAACAATGTAAAAGTGAGGAACAATCTAGGGACTAAGACGGGGCAACCCACTCCCGTCGCTGTTATTCAATTTAGCCCTAGAGAAAATCATTCGAGAGGCAAAAATAAAACGAGATTCACACCAATGCATCGCATACGCCAATGACGTAGCCCTCATAGCAAGAAGTGAAAAACATCTAAAACAAATTACTATAAGACTAATATCGAGAGATCCAAAAAAAACTGTTCCTCAGTGGACTGAGAAATTCAAACGTTTGAATAATATGTTGGTAGCACTGTAAGTCTATGTCAAATTCTAGGTTAGCAGGTTAGGTTTTGTTTCAGTCTTGGCACATACTGTCGTAAAACCTAACCTGTTAACCTAGAATTTGACATAGACTTACAGTGCTACCAACATATTATTCAAACGTTTGAATTTCACAGCTCGCTGAGGAACATTTTTTTTTTGGATCTCTCGATACAAACAGCAAAAGAATATGGCCTCGTGTTAAATCAAGAAAAAGCCAAAATTATAAAAATAGACGCAGCACAAGAAGACCAAAAACAGCCCGATCTAAGAATCCAAACAAATCAAGAACTAAAATTTAATAGTGTAAAAGAATTTGTGCACTTGGGAGTTTTACTAAATAACAAACGCCAAGAATCCACAGAGATAGGAAGAAGAATGGTGAGGAATAACAAATGTGTAAGTGCCTTGACCGAATTATTAAATAAAAAAACATCTCTTTAAAATATAAAGTGCGGGTGTAATAAAACCCTCTATGCTTTACGGGAGTGAAATGTGGATCCTAAAGAAAAGTGACCAATACAAAATAGAAGTCTGGGAGAGACGAATACTAGGTGGTAAAAAGACGGAAGAAGGCTGGGAATGAAGAACAAACGCTAAACTATACGGAATATATAAAGAAACACCAATTACAGAAAACGTAAAAATACGCAGACTACAATGGTTGGGACATTAAAGGGTGGAAAATACGAGAGTCATAAAAAACATGGAAGAAGGCTGAGGAGGTGCAGAAACGAGGTAGACTGAGGAAGACATGGGAAGAGGCAATAGTGGAAGGCCTAAGGGAAAAGGAAATGAAAGATTGAAAACAGAAAGTAATGAGTCGAAAGGAATGGAAAAAGATTCTAAATAAACGCTAAGGGCCTAAAGGCGTATGCTGTAAGCGTAGATAATAATAATAATAATAATAAACAATTTGTGTCCTGTTATAATTCTGCATTCAACATCTTGTCTTCTATCGTTTTTATTACTTAAAATTGTGCCTAGATATTTAAAAGTTTCTACTTCTTCAAAAGTACGTGTTCTTGTCTTTAGATTGCTCTTCCTTGCCTCTGTGTCTTTCATTCTGTCGCACCCCATGTACTTTGTTTTAGATTCATTTATTAAAAGCCCTTTTTTCCTTGCCTCTTCTTCAATTACTTCCACTGTTTCAATAAGTTTCCTTCGATCTCTTGCTATTATTTCCAGGTCATCTGTGTAGACTAGTACTTGGACAGTTTTGTTAATAACAGTTCGATTGTGTGCTGTTTTTCTTATTATATTTTCTAGGGCGATGTTAAATAAAGTTGCAGATAATGCATCCCCTTGTCTTCTAATACTTTTATTTACCTCAAAACTTTCAGTAACCCCTTCTCGAATTCTAACTTTGGCTTCTGTACTCTTCATTGTCAATCCAGTTAATCTAGTTAATTTTTGAGGAATGTTCGTGCTTTCCATATCCTCTATTAATTTCCTTCTATTTACACTGTCAAAGGCGGTTTTGAAGTCTATGAATAGTATATGTACCGGGTGACCATAAATGGTTGTGATTTTTTTTCTTAGGTTGGCACTGTTTATGTTGATGGCAGTGTATGTCTATATCAAATTCGAGATTAACAAGTTAGGTGTATTTGACATAGACTTACAGTGCCACCAACTCAACAGTGCCAACCTAAGAAAAAAATCACAACCATTTATGGTCACCCGGTATATTAATAAAGGGTGTCTCAGAATATTTTTCGTTTTTGTTTTTACCGTTACGCGCCAAACATATGTAGCAGGGGGAGGGGAGTGGTGTCAAACGCTTGGCGGGCTGGTTTAGTTTGAGTAGGAATGGATCGTTTCACGGGACCGCAGCGCGCATTTTGCGTACGAGCGTTTTACAAAAACAACGATTGTTTCGTGTTCATTACAATATTTTCCCGCATCCAAAGCCCATGTTTCCAAATAAAGCTCCCCGTACGTCACGCGACACAGCTGCGCCAATGAGAAAAGGCCACCCCGTTTTTCCCTCTCAAAAACACAAGGGTGAGAAGAACAGACAGATGACAACAACCAGTGGTGCAGATCAGTGCTATGCCTCTGGCGCTGCGCCTCATGAACCCCAAGAACCAGAAAGGGCTACGGCTCCAGCACCCACCCAGGGGTCTGCTCCAGGCGAGCTACAAGTACGTACTTCCGCTCTTTTCCACGTAATTTCTAACCCCTACCTTTAACGTTCCTGCCACCCCTGATGCCGGCCACGGCGCCGTCGCCCACCGGGATGCTAAAGATGCAATTAATTTCGAATGTATTTAAAACCGTCTCATTAAATCTGATGTTAAACTCAACATTGTTTTATTTCACCCGACGACGGACAGACAGGTGGCTGGTCCTTCAACCCCCCTTCAATGATTCTTACACTGTTGTTCGACGACTTTACAGGACACATTTTAATTTAACAACCATGAGAAATGTGCCAGATGCGAATTTAATCAAGCACTGGGTGCGGTGCGCAAGTTTGAAGAGACTGGAAACACAATGCCAGATAAATCAATTGGGCAAAAAAGGACATCAAGTACCAACATGAATGTCGAGCGCGTTCGCCAGTTTGTTATGGACGATCCACGACAGTCACTACGGTTACGCACAGCTTCTCTAAATTTGACTTTTTTGGCTCCAGAAATGCAAAACCAGATTGGCTACAACCGCAACACATTTTTCCAGCAAGACGGAGCCACTTCACACGTAACAAATGACTCGTTCGCTGCTCTTCACGATTTATTCCCTGAAAGAGTAATTAGTCACCGAGGAGACATCAACTGGCCACCGAGAAGTCCAGATTTAACGCCTGGCTGACTTTTTCTTATGGGGCTACTTAAAAAGTAAAGTTTTCAACCCAATACCACCCAACGTGAATGTTTTAAACCAAAGAATCACAGACGAAATCAACGCTATTCCAAGAATGATGCTCCAGCGAGTGATTGAAAATTTCAGTTCAAGGCTAAATGAGTGTGATGAGGCGGATGGTGCGCATTTACAAATGGTTGTTTTTCATAAATAAAAATTCAAAAACTGCTCTGTAATTTAACAATAATTAAAACAAGTTTGAACTAATTCTGGTGTTTTATTTTTAATTATCAAAAACGAAAAACATTCTGAGACACCCTTTATTATGTTCATATGCCTTTTCCATTATTTGAGTGATTGAGAAAATTGCATCATCGTCGACTTGTTGGGACGAAACCCACAGTGGTAATCTCCAATCTCTAATTCTGCGTATTTACTTATACCGAGTGACCATAAATGATTGTGATTGTTTTTCTTAGGTTGGCACTATTTATGTTGGTGGAACTGTAAGTCTATGTCAAATTCGATGTTAGTAGGTTAAGTTTTCCGTCAGTTTTGACACAAACTGACACAAAACCTAACCTGCTAACCTCGAATTTGACATAGACTTACAGTTCCACCAACATAAACAGTGCCAACCTAAGAAAAACAATCACAATCATTTATGGTCACCCGCTTTAATGTTGTAGCAGACTAGAAAATATTTTATATGAGGTGTTGAGTAACGTGATTCCTCTATAATTACTGGGCATTTGCTTATTTCCTTGCTTCAGTATCGGTATTATCTCTCCTATCATCCATTCCTGTGGAAATCTTGCTGTTATCTAAATTTCTTAAATTAGTTTACATATTTTATTATGTAGTTGATCTCCACCCCATTTTATCAGTTCACATCTTATATTATCTGTGTCTGGGTGCCTTTCCTTTTTTAATTCTTTTAATTGCCTTCTTCGTTTCTTCCTCTGAAGGGATTGCAATTACCATATCATTTCCTTCTCGTTCTTGTTCTTGTTCATTACCATTTTCATCCTGTACATAAGACATTTTATGGAAATGCTGTCCATCTTTGTCTATCATCCCATACCTCCTCACTTCAAATTTTCTTTTTTGTTGCGAGATATTTCAGTATAAATCTTTATTATTGTTTTTTCTCATGTTGTTTTCAATTTCATCTATTTTCTGCTCTATCCAAAAAACATTTTTCATTTTACTTCTGCTTACTATCTGCTTCTTTCTTTGTTTTCTTATAAACTTCTTTATCTTCATTTGCTTTTGTTCTAATAGCTGTAATTCTTGCTCCTAACGATTTTTTTCAAACTTCACATTTTTATTACATTTTGAATGTGTGCTTCTCCAGTTGAATACCCCTAAAATGGGTTTCTTTTGTTTTTTTTCCTATTTTTTTTATTTACACCTATTTTAAATAGAACACCCCGTATATTATTACATTTTTGAATTCAGCTTAAAATTTTAGAGAAAATCGTATGACACTCATTAATGACCAATAGAAAAATTAGTTCACGAGCCGTATCCAAGACAACAAAAAAATTTCTTGGAAATTTTTTGTAGGTAGACATTACTTCTTTTTAGGGTCTGTGTCGTTACGATTTTCTTACCGAATCTGCATTCGAGCATTAATTCATATCCGGAAATTATTTTTCGTGCACTCAACAACGTCCTAATTTGCCCTCGCGTCCCGCTTGGGCAAATTAATACGACGTTGTTGAAATGCACTCAAAAACATTTCCGGAAAGAATTAATGCTCTTATGAGATTATATGTGAAAATCGTACGACACTCATTAATGACCAATAGAAAAATTAGTTCACGAGCCGTAACCAAGACAACTAAAAAATTTCTTGGAAATTTTTTGTAGGTAGACATTACTTCTTTTTAGGGTTTGTGTCGTTACGATTTTCTTACCGAATCTGCATTCGAGCATTATTTCATATCCGGAAATTATTTTTCGTGCACTCAACAACGTCCTAATTTGCCCTCGCGTCCCGCTTGGGCAAATTAATACGACATTGTTGCAACGCACTCAAAAAATTTCCGGAAAGAATTAATGCTCTTATGAGATTATATGTGAAAATCGTACGACACTCATTAATGACCAATAGAAAAATTAGTTCACGAGCCATAACCAAGACAACAACAAAATATTTGGAAATTTGTTGTAGGTAGGCTAACCTAACTGTAATTAATAAGTGGAAATTTTTTGACATTCACTATTGTTAATATGTTGGTGACACTGACAAATTCGAGGTTAGTCTATGTCAAATTCGATGTTAGCAGGTTAGGTTTTGCGTCAGTTTTGACACAGACTGACGCAAAATATAACCTGCTAACCTCAAATTTGACATATACTTGCAGTGTCACCAATATATTAACAACTTACTATGAATACATTTTTGATATCACTTGATATTTTATTTTCGAGTAAAATTTAAATTTTACTTTTTATGGCTGTGTCGCTACGATTTTCTTGCCGAATCTGCATTCTAGCATTAATTCATGTCCGGTAATTTTCTTATCGTGCACAGAACAACGTAATCGGCCCTCGCGTACCGCTCGTGCCGATTAATACGTTGTTACTGTGCACTCTAAAAAATTACCGGAAAGAATTAATGCTCTTATGAGATTATAAGTGAAAATTTGTCGCTGTATTTTGTACAATTTCTGTAAAATTTGTAATTTTTGAAAATTTTTGACAAATGCTTTTAAATTTGAACAAATTTTAGGCTAATTATGAGATCACTGTAAAAGGACGTTGTGTGCGTGTATCACTAGGTTGGTTAATTACTGTGCTGCACTCTTCGTCAAACCACTCTTGAGATTTTTTATTTCTTTGAAAGCCGATAATTTTCTTTGCTGCATTATTTATTCTCTCCTTTATATCTGTCCATTTCATATTAATATTTTGCAAATTCTCGGTAACTTTTTTTAATTCTTTTTTTTTACTTCTTCCGCATATTTAATCTTTATTTCTTCTTTATCAAACTGTTGAAATGCCCATGGTACTTTATAAATGCGTGAAATAAGAAACATTCGAAGAGCACAATTCTGAGACAAAAAGTTGGAATTTTGAGATAAAGTACAAATTCTAAGATAATAGCCAGAATTAATATAGAAAGTCACAATCTTGTTTGTATCAATGAACTGAGACTACAACAGTTTTGTTGGACATAATTTCAATTTTTGTTTAAAGAAATCGCTAGTTTTAGAATCACCCTGTATGTAGAACTAACAGTGTTAACTATCCACCAATATTTGCTTTAGTGCTACAACTGTGAGCAGGACGCAATCTATCACTGCTGCTGGAATACCGCATACTGTTCTCCTACCTGTCAACAGCATCATTGGCAAGCCGAGCACAAAAAAGTGTGTCGGCGCAAGCGATAGAAGCGTGCACCCCTTCATAGTATCATTTAAGTATATGATTTCTGATTGTTATATAATCAAATTTATATATTTCCATTTTCATACTGTTTGAAAGCCATTAGTAATTTGGTTACACATAATGTAGTTTCTAATGATTAGGCGGTAGAGTTATATTTTTGTTATGTTTTTCTATAAGTTAAGGATTACTTTCTTAGATGTAAGGTTACTTTTGTTGATGCTTTGGTAATCATAGGTGATATTCCTTTGTTGTACTTACCAGTTTTTTTCCCAAACCAATTGTGTCCTGTGACATAAATGGTTTAAAAAAAGGGATCTCTAGAACTTGGCTGTCAAGAGTATTGGCAGAAGTAATTGTGGGGTTTTGGTTCTTACTGTGCATATCAGAATGCAGCACACCTATTTGTATTATTGCTGCGAATTTTTGTTTCCCATTATGTACAATACATTTATCTTTGCACACTTTTTAATCATTCTTACCGGCGGTATTAATTTTTAAACTATACACACTTGTGTCTGTAGCAGCCAGCAAATGAATGCAACGCTACTAAACATTTGTAGAAACAATCATTTTTATCTTCGAATTGTATTTTGTATGCAATATTTTACAATTAGTCCAGTTACGTTGTATACTAGAAAAAGACTAGATTGTAGAAAATTATGCCGTAAAGTGAAAAGTGTAACTAATAAGCATGTGAACAAGGTGGTGTGTTGGTTATCACACTTGTTTGTATATGTCGCTTTTCCAGTTTTTGAACTGTTACTATGTTTTATAACTACTATTACTATTATATTTTCTATTATTTAAAGGTTTGTTGTTCAAATTTAACGTCTTGTTCGAACTGTACATTCCTATTTCAGTTTGATTTTAGTTATAACTGTGAATGTGGTTTATTTAACATTTTTGTTATCACCAAAAATTAGAGTATCACCTTTTGTATATTACATAAAATATATAATTAAAAATTGCAATTATCGAGGATTTTGATTTTGGAGGCTTTCACGGCCATTATCATTACGTAACAAACGATTTTTGGCATTAGACCGTGTCATTATTGAGGTCGAAGAACTTGACGTTTCGCTCACTTTCGTAAGGGGCTTCATCAGAAGGAAAAGGCAAAAGAGCACGGTAATTTAACGTGTAAACCACACCAGAGGTGAAACTCTTCTAACGATCAGAAGGAGAAAGGCGAGAATATATAAGTGCCATCGCAGTTGAGTGACAGTGGGCGGGGCTTAGCAATTACTACTTTCCACATAGAAGGAAGGATTACTAAAGTGTTTGTAAATCTCAATGGCTTCGCGAATCTTTCTGCTAAAGAAGAATGGGAATTTGCGGATAATGGAAGTTTCATCTTAAACAATCTTATGGCCCGGATCGCGTTGATGTTCAGAGATGTGATTTTTTACTAAACGTCCGGTTTCACCAATGCATACAGCATTACAAGAGCAAGAGACCAAAAAGACCTTTAGATGGCAGTATGTTTAATTTAATATAATAATAAAAAAAATATAAGATCCTTTTTGATGAAACTTCCATTATCTGCAAATATTTATTCTTTTTTAGCAAAAAGATTCGCAAAGCCATTGAGGTTTACAAACATCCTAATAATATTAATCCACCTGATGAAGCCCTTTACAAAAGTGGGCTAAACATTGAGTTTTTCAACCTCAATAATGACACGGTCCAATCCCGGAAGTCGTTTGTTACGGAATCCAGGATTTTATTTTTAGAAAAAGTACTTTGTGCGTACACATTTATGACGTATGCCGGAATATTTTTATAAAACGATGAAATACGATATTAAGTTGTCACTACACTTGTTATATTTTATTTCAAGCATTTATAAATGTAGAAAAAATACAAGAACTCACATTTTTATAGTGTTAATTGGAATTTCCATGTATGAAGTTAAACAAATATTGCAGACAAGTTACAGAGTTACACAATTTAAAATATACTGGGTGTAAATAAAATTGGGTGCAATGCAAATGCAAGCTTAAACTGCAGCTTTAACAAGATATAATTGTGTACTAATTGCAGTTGAACAGAAAAGCCAGTGTACATAAATCAAACAAGTAGAGACACTCACTGTCGGTTCCTTTGATGTC
Source organism: Agriotes lineatus (assembly GCA_940337035.1). Taxonomy (NCBI): domain Eukaryota; kingdom Metazoa; phylum Arthropoda; class Insecta; order Coleoptera; family Elateridae; genus Agriotes; species Agriotes lineatus. The sequence continues at coordinate 109,259 of CALNHX010002233.1, read as the reverse complement.
AAAATTCCGATTTGGATGACCTTGAACGGCTCCTGAGGGGGTACTTTCCGATGGTACTAACAGATGGCGCACTACTTTATCACATATAATTGGTAGCAGAGCCAGTAACTGCTCTGATTGGTAGAACTTTGTGCTGCCATCTGATAGTCAAGCTTAGAAATACCCCCCGAGTTACTGTCCCAGGCACTCTAGACAGGTTTCAACATTTGGAATGAGTGTCTTTACTTGTTTGATGTATGTACGCTGGAAAAGCCTTAGCTTTTGCTCAGCAACTCAGATTGTTGCTCAGCGATGCATGTGTGTGGTAAATCAAATTTTATGAGCGACTACACAATTTCTCAATTCGTGGAATGTTAGTGCCTAAAATCGTTCGCGAAAAGAAGAGTGGGAATGTTAACAACCACTCTGGATGCATTATTGTCATAGCGCGGTTTAACTAAAAATGAAGTTACCTAACAATCTGGACTTAAAATTGACGAATGTATGCTCGAGAATGTTTATTTATTTGAACATATGCTTTATGTGGGAAACCAATGTACACTTTGCTAATATTAAAAAATTTAAAAACCAAGGTTAAATAGTGTCTGATTGAACTAAGGGCACTTATCACTTTACATTGCATGTGTTTTTATAGGTAAACTTTCTCCAAAGTTTAATGTAATCAGCGATTACAAACGGAAACAAGAAATCTGCTTTTGTTCACACCCAGTTTGCTTGTACGAAAATGAAAAACTATATGATAAAACACTGGTCATTTATTTGTTTTGCAGCCACAGCTTAGTACAAAGAGGGACTTACTTAATTAAGCAAATGTATATATAAATATATACAAGTTAGAGGGATCAAGATATGTAAAAGTATGTTACTTAGAGCATATAGAACTGTTACAATTTAGAATTACAGACTTTGTATATGAATTATGTACAAATCTTACACCAAAATAAATTTTAAAAATTTCAGCTGCGTTTCAATTTCCTCATATGTGAGCATGTACACATACTACCAACAAAAAACTAGCTAAAACATGCATGGCACTCACAATTACACGTCTAAAAGTAGTGTAAATATAAAAATTAAAAACATCAACAACCTACAACTACATACACATAAAATTACGTTACAGCTTTAAAATTGAATCATTCATCCTTAATTTCCTCAAATTCCACATTTTGAAAAGCGTTTGAAAACGTCGTTTGTGCTTTTCTAAAAACTGCAATTCACTGGCAACTTAGTTGCTCTCCAATTGGCGCAATGCCGTCAAAATTTCAGCCTAAAACAAAAAAGTTAAATCCAGAGTCATCGCAGAGCAAAAGAATATTTAAGTACCTTTTGACGGTCACGTGCCTGTTCGCTTATTTGTTCAGTTTCACATCTTGATCGATAGATTTCAATCGTTCACGTAGTTGTGCGGGTTCGCGTTTTCCAAACAGTCTTATTACCTCTGGCGTTTTGAAAGCTTGTGATATGGCAGCTTGGGTAGCCTAGTAAATAAAATAAATAAAATGTTTTCATATATAATCTCATAAAAGCATTAATTCTTCTGGAAATTTTTTTGAGTGCGTTCCAACGTCATGCCAGGGCAAATTAGGAGGTTGTTGGAATGCATTTCCGGATATGAATTAATGCTCGAATGCAGACTCGGTAAGAAAATCGTACGACACAAACCCTAAAAAGAAGTAATCCATATCTACAAAAAATTTCCAAGAAATTTTGTTGTTGTCTTGGTTATGGCTCGTGAACTAATTTTTCTATTGATCATTAATGAGTGTATGAGCTTACGCTCGCTGACTTAGTCGGACCCAAAAATCCACAAACAACACTTGTAGGTAAATTCCCACAAACAAACAAAAACAAACACTGGTAGAAAAATAACTAATGTATTTGGTAATATGAACGGCCAGTTTGAGCTGGGGTGCGAATCCCTAACAAGTAGGGGGTGGGAGTGGAATATTTGTGGTCCAATGGCAAGCTTAAACAATGAGTGTCATACGATTTTCTTAGAAATTTTAGTAAAAACCATATATATAATACACATATATTGCTAGTAGGCCTCGGAATGCTGGAAAACATTACGGCGCCGACATAGTCTCACTTAGAGTATAACGCGTCTCGTTCGCATGCGTGGGAATTCGAACTCCGCCTTTAAAAGCGAATTTTAACTTGACCACTTCCCCATTGGGCGGACGACGCCGCCGCCCTTGCGCACCGCTCACCGTTATACATTGAAGAGTTGGTTGTCTGTCTCACTTCCTTCGTGAGTTTCCCACTCATAGCCGCTAGCAATATAGTAAGTATTAGATATATGGTAAAAACCGAGTATCATCGAAATTTGATAGTCTATCTTTTTTCAACATAATTCAAAGCAGGCTGTGACTTCTAATTTTTTACAGTGTACTAACCTAACCTTAAAAAATTTCACTAACATCACTTTTGACAGTTCTTTGAACAACACAAGTTATTACAAGGTTTTGTAAAATGTACCTTCAAAATGCCAAAAATGTTAACAAGCGATTCATTGTTGCTTTCGCAAAGTTTAATGACAAATGTTTCAAAGATTGAAAATTTTTGTTCTTTTAGTTACCTTGCTAACTTCATGTGTAACCTACATCAAAACCTAGTTTTTAACTAAATTCCTATCTTCACTCTTATAAAAATGGTCATGAATAGCCTCCTGTTCTGAGTCGTGTTGAAAAAAATAATAGACTATAATTATATTTCATGAAATAAAAACCAGTATACAGATTGCGGCAGGCAACTAGGACCATAGCAAAAGCAAGGGGACTTTACATGTGGCCGTAATTGTATTTAAAAAATTAAAAAATCGAATATATACCTTGTATTTATAATGATCCTAACGACCTACCTCTATCGTACATTGATTGTTCATTTGTTAAACACCACGACGGCCACATGCATATTCTCCTTGCTTTTGCAATAATCCTAGTTGCCTGCCGCAATCTGTATACGTAGGGTGCTGCACCGCCGGATGCAACATGCACATTTCAAAGTGTTCAAGTACTGGCTTCTCGAATGAATTTACAGCAAAATTTAAAATTCGAGTTTTATGCACGATAAAGGTATTTTCCCATGCAATATGTTTTAAAAAAGTATTGTTCTATCACACTACAAAATTAATTAAGGAAACCGACAGAATACATATTAGAAGAGAAACAACACAAGCTCGTGATCATATTAACACCTTAAGAGCAATAATAGATTAAAAGCTAATAAACCTATCTATTTGAAGTCTTGAAACAACAAACAAAAACCATAAAATTGGTAAAAGAGGTTAACGAAAGTACAATCACTATGCAAATGATGTAGTACTAATAATGGACAAAAGGCAGAAGCTACAAGAAACAGTAAATATACAGAATAATCTAACCACAGAAGAAGAAATGAAAATTAATGCAGAGAAAAGTAAGGGCATGAATCGCACAAGAAGACAGATAAGAAGGTATAATGTAACAGAATCATTAATCGTTTCTCTCATTGGACGTGCCAGTGTTGTGGGTAATTGGATGTATTTATTCAATAATAATAGTGCAGGGAACCTAAAAAAGGTGTTATTAAAGTACTTAGTAAACTGCTAAAAGCATTGAAAAAAATTACGCGAAATAAACTAATTAAAGGTAAAGCAGCAAATGTAAATTTCAACATAAAATTTAGCAACACAATTTTTACAGAAGAAAAAAAAATAATTGAAGAATTTAATAAATTTTTCATCAAATCTATAGAAGATAATACTGAAGATATACGTTTAAATGATTTAAATAACAATCAAGTAGGGAATGTACAAAACATGGATGCTACATGGCAAATTTTTGAAAAGGTGAATATGTCCCAGTTGCGTAAAATTATAAATAGTATTGTTACATGTTAAAAGCCTATTATATTAACGTTAATACGCAGTCGAAGCGTATGAAAATTAATATCCGAGTTGCAAGGGTTTTTAAAAAAGAAAAGAGGGTAGAAAGATAATAACAGGTTTTTGTTATCAAATTGGTGGCAGAATTTAGCTATGCATAAAAGGTTTTTCATGGTAAAAATGTGGCGAACTTGGGATTTCTCGTTCTTCGTTAATAGTATGTGGATACTAACAAAGCGTGCTTTAGGCATATTTTGAGAGTGGGTACCATTTTCCAACGGATTTAGCTCCAGGTCATATTGACTGATTTAGGAAACACAAAAAAAGCGTTGCATAGTTTTTTGCCTGTTAGTACAGGGTATGTATAGTTGATTTTGGATCTACCTAATTCTATTTTCGTAATTGGCAACAAGTTTGAGGCAACGGAAACGCATTAGTTTGAACATCTCTTCATAAGAATCACTACGGAGATCTTGCGATTGCTTGCGGTCAAATGACAGCTGACATTTAGCGACTGTCAGGGTAGTAGTTAGGAGAGCAGATGAACGTGTTGCTGGCTGATTAAACTCCTGAGAAGCTAGTCTTCGATTCCATAAGCGTAACAAATTACCAGATAAGTAGAGTAAAGATAATTTTGTGATATTTCGCATATTCTCAAAAGTAAGAACAGTTTATAACCCCTTAGTAATACACTAGCTATTATATTTCTATGAGTTAGTATTAACTAAAATATAGTATGTAGTTAGAAAGTCAAATTGCGGTAAACTTAAGTGGGGTACCCCGCTTTATGATACGAACGAACTATTGCTTAGATAGAAATTAGTAGTCGATAAGTGTTTCCATAAATATAAATTATCAATAAATCTATATAAATTATTGCTTCTTTCATTCAAACTTTTAAAGTTTCAAGGGTTGTATTGTTGCTGTATATGTTGTTATGATACAACCCTAAATGCGTGTTAGAATCAAATTTATTAAAATTAAGGGATTACAATGGTTAAAAATAATTTGGATTTATTCAGGTATAAGGTAGAAATGTGTATGGAAAACAGGTGGATTTGAAAATAATATAATTGAATAAATTACAGTTTGAAAACAAATTATAGATACTTAATTGATATAAAATAAAAATTTTGTAGGTTTAACTCAAATAGATTAGACTAGAGTGTATAAAAGGGGATATGATATCGTTAAGTAAATTTGTTTTTGATTATTGAGAATAACAAATTTTGAAAAATGTAAAAAACAGATTAATAGCAATATACTTGAAAGTTCAGTTCATATTTATGTCACTCAAACGTGGGGCTAAGTACAATCTAAAATAAATAAACTTACCATATTTAAAACGCTTAAAACATGAGACTTGTAAAAATTAAAAATAAATCACGTTGGTAGACACATAGTCATATTGTTGTAATTCAAGTGTAGGGCTTAGTATTTGTGGGGTAAACATTTCATTAAATACAACACCTGGTTTGTCATGTCATTTTTATTATTTATTAGAAAAAATGTGAATTTGAGTAGGACTTGTTAGGAGTACAACCATAATTAAACGTGACATATTTGATTTCTTTGGAAATTAATAAAAATACAATAGGACGGGACAAGCATTAATAAGCAAGCAAGCAAAAATAATTCAATAAAGGTGATAATAAGGTTAATTGTCAATAATTGTTCAACAAAATGGATAGATTTATATTTCAATAAAAGGTACTAATAAAAGTAAATACATATTGAGAATTTAAAATAAAATATGGCCGGATAAACAGATTACACGAAAAAGTAAAAGGACAAGAGCAAAAAGGAGAGAAACAGGAAGAAATGGAAGTGGTGCGAAGGTAGAAATGGAAGAAGTACAGCAAGAGGTAGGTGTACAAGGAGATCAGGTGAGAATTCAAGCAGATAGCAAAAGAGGACAGCATGAAACAGTTCATGGAAAAGACGTTAACGTCAATGCAAGAAAATTTACAGAATTCAATTGAGAAAAAGACAGAGGAAAGTAAGAAAGATTTACAAGAAATCAAGAAAGATGCAGCAGAAAGGGAAAGAAGACTGCAAGAATCAATCAAGAAGGATGCAGAAGAAAAGGAAATCAGATTACAGGCAGCCATTCAAAATACTGCAGAGAAGTTACAAGAGCAAAACGAAAATGCGGAGAAAATGGCTCAGGAAAATAAAGCTTATGCAGGTAAGATGGAAGATTCCGTGAACAAGTTAAGGGAAAAATTTAACAAAGTACAACTTGAAAATAAACAAGAACTGCAATTGCAAGTCAATGTTATTTGTTTGAAATTAGAAAATTATAAAAAGGAAGTTAAGAATGAAGTGAGAATGGAAAGGCAAGAAGAAAACAAACAACTAGAGGAAACTTTGAAACAAACAATGGGAGAAAAGTTAAATAAGAATAAAGAAGAGTTTAAAGGAAAACTAGAGGGGATGAAGTCAACAATAGAACGTATAAGAACACAGAAAGAGTGTATCGATGAAAGAGTTGATTTAATGGAAAGGAAGGCAGAGGAAAACAGATTGGTAATGCAGCGAGAAATTTCAAAGAATGAAAGGAATATTAATTTGTTAATAGACAAAAATTCAACAAAATTTAAGGAGGTAGAAGAGAAGTTGAGAAGAATACAAGATGGTACTGAAAATTTAAATGGTAACCAGAGAATAAATAATATGGGAGTTCAAACAGACATGTTACTTGTTTTGGAGGGTAGAATAGGAGAACAACCCATGACATATTTAGTAAAATTAGATGACATAATGAAGACAGTTCATGATGATAACAAGAGGTTACAAATAATTAATATGACTCTAAAAAGTAATACAGATGTCTGGCATATAATAAAATTAAAATATAACAATTATGAAGAATTTAGGAAATTATTTATGGACCAATATTGGAGTAACACACATCAAGCACAAGTAAGAACACAATTGACAACAGGAAGATATTGTAATGTAAAGGTAATGTAATGTAATGTGATATAATATAGTAATAATTTGAATTGTAATTACACCTACCTTACTTACATTTATTTAATTCAAATGTTAGACTGACCAAAAATAATTCTGTTTTAACTGGGTTCGTTAACTACTTACAAATAAAACAGTATTATGCCCTTTATTGTATTTTATTCATCTGCAATTTAATATTACAGAAGGCTAGCTCGGTAGACAAGAAAAATTCATTCCTCAAGAGTTGGGTTCTCCGGTTTGTTAATGTTAAAATTCGTGTGATACGCCACTGGGCTGTAAATTTACTTCAATCGCGCAGACACTTTGCTATGCTGTCAAAATCCTACACAAATCGGTTTATTTGTTGCGGTTCGCGTTTTGTGATTTAAATTTAACAAAAGGAGTTCTATGAACATTCGATAAGGTAATTTTTGAATTCTGGCACCTTCAACTGCATTAATCTATCTTTTGTTTGCAGGCAAAACCTCCACTTGATTGTTAAACGACGGCAACATGCAATTGTTTCTCCTAACCTCAAATCTGGATTTTATACAATTACTGGATATTCGCTTTTGATAGATGCTTTAATCTGCCTGGATCTCTGCTCAGTCAGACGTGCTCTTGTTTGAATTGTTGCTTTCCGGTTCCTAACACCGATACTTTGATTGAAATCTAACCTGAGTTTTCTGCAGTGCTGCGGTAACTCGTTCGGACAGCGTCTCCTGATGATCTCTGCCTGAAGCTGGACCCCTGGGATGCTGTGACTGCTGTGAGGGCCTCCTACACGCTGGGCGGATATGCTGCCGTTGAAATCTCGGGCTCGGGAACTCAATTGTGCCCGTAACTAATGATCGTAATCTGCACTGGTCCCTGCCGAAGTCCTCGGAAGGTGGTAGCGGAAGAAATTATTTTTTATGTGATGGAATTTGCTACCCTCACGTTCACTGGTGCACTGGTAAATTCTCTACACAATGGTGTACTTTTTATTGTTATAAATTAAATATTTTTATATTAAAATTGCAATTAAATGAGAGACCAAAAACTGTGTGTCAATAATTAATTTTATTCAAATGTTTCTTCCTCCTGGTCGTTAATAACAAATGCCTATCTAAACTACAAAAACGGATATTGACCAAGTTCAATACAATAACTTTAACTAATATTCCTTATAACTAAAATTATTTACAAAATTTATAATTCTAAAATATTGTCTTTTCAATTTTATTTTAACTGTCTCATAGCGCCACTCACTTTGTATTATTTAGATTGTCTTTTCACTCTCGCGTAATTACACTGACTTGTTTTTAAAGTACTCCACTTCCTTCACCAATTTTGTTTCACATCCTGCTGTATGTCCTTTTCCTTGTATTTTTATCCAATCTACTTTTCCCAGATTTTCAAATATTGCTATCTAATATTACAATTGCCATGTTCTACCTGGTTTATGCTCTTTGCAACGTATTATAATAATTCTGCTTCTTTTACCTTTATTTAAAATGCTCATCAACATATCCTATTTAATTATTCTGACATCTACGCTTCATTTAACACGCACATATTATAAACCTTTCTGTGACAGTTCTATTTATTTGGTTTGGCTTTAATTATGCACAAACCACTTTTTTTTTGGCTAATTTAAAATTATCGACTCCAATCTATGAAAAACGAGCTCTGCCCTTTGCCTTTTGTACTCAAATCATTTCATTACTACTGGCATTGCTTTGCAAATGTAATTACGGATTGAAATTTATACGCTAAATCTTGCAGTTGTATGAACTACCCCAACTCTGTGCTATCTGACTTGCTTTATTTATTTGTACTGCAAGCAGAGTTGAGTAGCGGGCTCAATACCATCTCAATATATAGAAAGAGGTACTACACGCGAAATGTATGTGACACATAAATTCAATAAGGCACAGCATTTAACACCTAAATTGGCTGAAGAAGAAATAGGGCAACATTTATCCCGACATTTAGAAGGGGAAATTACAAGAGTTGTTGCTGTACAAAACATTAAAACTATGAAAGATTTCTTAGAAATAGTAAGAAATTATGATATGGCAATTTTTAACAATAGGGATAACAGCAGAAAAGAATGTCCAAATTTTCAAAATTTTAGTAAGAGAAAATTTGAAGATATCCAACAAAATTAATTTACAGTAATTTTAGACAAGGTGATAGGAATTTTAATGCTTATAATTAGAATAAGAGTTTTGATAGATAGAGAAATAAACAATACAATGGGAACAATTTAAATAGGAATAATTACAATAATTATGAAAGAAACTATAGTAATAATTATGATAGGAATAACCAGAATAAAAATGAGAATAATTATGAACGTAAAAGGTGCTATGATATGATTGATGACAAAAATGATATAAAAAGGAATCAAGAAGATTTGAAAAATACATACCCTAAATGCCAATACATAAATACTGTATATAAGCGAGAATTTGATAGGCCGATACAAGAAAACAGGATAGAAGTAGCTGAGGTTTATGAAGAACCCTCAGATGAAAAAAACTTCAATTTTAATTAATTTAATTAAGAACATCACAGATTTTAACACTAGTTTTGAGAATAATGGAGAATTTTTACTAGAAGAAGAGGAAGAAAATCAAATTTCAACTTTACCATTCATAAATATCAATTTAAATAACAATGAATATCTAGCATTAAGAGATAGTGGTGCAAAGGCTTCATTAATAAAGGAGAAAATAATTTTAAAGAATTTAGATGTCTTACATAGAAATATAATTAAAGTTAATAAGACAGATTTGTTATCTGCAACCAAAAGAAAAATATCAACTAACAGAATGTTAAATATCAAAATAATTATTAATCAATGGGAAAATGTTGTGAGATTGTTCATAGTGAAAGCCCTGAGTGTGGATATTGTATTGGGAATCGACATAATTCAACAATTGGGAATAAAAATAGATGGGGAGCAAAAGTGCATTCATCTAAAGGGGTTAATTAAATTTTGAACAGAACCCAAAAGTGGCTGCCAAGAAAATAACACCCGTATTCATAGTCGTTCGCCAGCGACTCGCCGGCGAAACGCCGGAGTTTTGCCACGCCCCTTACGAGAATTAACATTGCATAGTCGCTCGCGCATGCAGTGCGTCGCCAGCGCTCCGCCGAAAACCATAGTAACGCGCATCCTTGGTTTTACCGGTGAGCGACTATGCAAGGTTAATTCTCGTAAGGGGCGTGGCAAAACTCCGGCGAGTCGCTGGCGAACGACTATGAATACGGGTGTTAGTGTTGCCAAGTCAAGAGTATTGGAAATGCAATAGAGTGGAATGAACAGTAAAATAATTAATAATAATACAATATTGAATATAAAGAATGATTATACTGATAGAGGAGTATTGTTGAATGATTTGAAACTAGGTGAGAAAAATCTACATTTTAAGGGCAGTATATTAGAAATAATTTAGAGAAACATAGAGATTATTAATGAAAAAGTAGGTCAAGCAGAGAAATATATTTACAGGTTACAGGTTAACGAATCACAACAGAGTTTTAATAGTAAGTCGTATCCAATTCCTTTTGCATTAAAAGCACAAGTTAAAAAAGGAAATACAGAAAATGGTAAAGGATGGAGTAATTGAATGTTCAAATAGTATATTATATCGTGAGCCACTAAAGTGCACCATTTAATCCCGCGAGTGGAGTTTGTTGCCTCGAGGGCGAAGCTCGAGGGCAACAATCACTCAAGGGATTTAGGCACTTTAGTCCCGAGGTATATATGCTATTTTTTGCACTTTTGGAAACATTATCATCAAACATTTCCAAAATTTGGAATCTGTCAATTTGAAAACTGACAATTACAATTTATTAAAAACTGAATTGCAGCAGGTCCTCGATGGCCTGAATCAGTTCGCAGTACTGAAGTGTATTGCAGAGCCGAGCCGTGCCTGGGGTGCAAAGCGTGCACAGCACCCGGGCGGCAAACTATTTGGGGCGGCAAAATGAAAAATGAAAGAAATTTAAGATAGGTATGCTTGTGCCTTGCGGCATTAGAAAATGCAACATTTTTTATCAAGTTATAGTCTTGTGTCTGGCTTTTTTTCGTATAAAGGTAACTTGATACAGAGAAACGGTTGCATTTTTAAGGCGGCAAGCATACAATAATAATTTATTACTTATAATTTATTTTTATTATAAACACGTCGCGTCGGTGCCGTTTGCTATTGTACACGGTGATTATACCGACACACGAGTTATCGCTCTGTCGCTATGGTGCAGCGTCATGAAACACGAAACTATATAGATCAGCGAAATCAGCTAGACTAAGCGGCCCTCTTTAGACACAAAAATAATGAGTAAATTGTGTATTTGTGCTTTGTTGCAACATGCTTCATGCTCATGCATGCCGCCGGCATATACGATAACAAACTTAAAAAGGGCAATTGGGGGTTAGTTTAGTTTGCGATTGAATGCTAGTAAGATTGTACTGAACTAAGCAGAAATAAAAAGGCTAAGCGTTTCAAGCAAGAGCTAAATAATATAGTGCTTTTTAAAGTTGAAAGTTTTAAAACGTAAGTATTTTTCATTATTTTAAACATTTGAACTTTTCTGCTTATTTTTCTGTTTCGCTATCCTTAGAATTTATTTGTGCTTAATTCAGATGGCCGATGGCAGAAAGAGACTTTCCGGCTTTCAGTATCGAAAAAGAAAGTCCGAAAAAGACGAAATTAAAAAAGGACTGGCTGGCTCCTTAAAAAAATTTTTTGTTTCCACGGCGGCTGCAGCCGAACAACCATCAACAAGCCTGCAAGTGGAGGAACAGCTTGATTCGAACAAGGACACGCATATGGAAAATCCAGAAATAGGGCAAGAAAATAATAAATCCGAGGCGGATGCACAGGACACACCGGATTCACCACCACCAACCGAGGTTGCTGCTGAGGACGCTGGGATGGAAATATTGAAAGATCCTGCTCTTTGGCCGCAAGTTTTAACAGATAACATTAAAATGTCTATTCTTGAATTGGGGCCATTACAATTGAAAAATATTGCATTTCCATTAGACGATTCAAACAGATCTTTTTCAACTACTTATTATGACAAAAAATTAAGCAATAATGAAAACGTTCCTAGAACATGGTTAGTTTATTCTAAGTCAAATAATTCTGTATTTTGTTTTTGTTGCAAATTATTTAAAGTTACTGATAATGTTTTTAACGATGATAAAGGTTATACTGACTGGCGACACTTATCTCAAAATTTAGACAGGCACGAAAAAAGTAAGGGGCATTTTGAGAGTGTTAAGAAATGGGTCGAGCTAAAAAAATCGATTGAAAAAGGGACAACTGTTGACTCAGTCAACCAAAATTTAATTAAGTTGGAAAAAAAACGATGGACGTCAATTATTGAAAGAATCATTTGTGTCATACAGTATTTAGCTGGACAAAATGCAGCTTTTAGAGGAAGTAATCAAAAACTTTTCGAAAAAGGCAATGGTAATTTTTTGAAGCTAATTGAATCAATTGCAAAATTCGATAATATAATGGCGGAACATATTGGCAGAATTCAAAAAGATACCAATAATATGCCACATTATTTAGGTGATAAAATCCAAAATGAATTAATTTGTCTAATAGGTGAAAAAGTCAAGCAAAATATAATCGAAACTTTAAAATTGTGTAAATATTATTCAATTATATTAGATTGTACACCTGATGTGAGTCACGAAGAACAAATAACTGTAGTTGTCAGGTTCGTTTTCATTAATGATATTTCAAAGGGTATAGAAATTAGAGAGCATTTTTTAGGGTTCTGCCCAGTTACAGATACAACTGGTGAAGGACTAACGGCCTTTTTATTGAATTATTTAAAAGAATTAAATATTGATATTAAGGATATGCGAGGGCAGGGATATGACAACGGTGCCAACATGAAAGGCAAACATAATGGGCTGCAAAAAAGAATCCTTGATATAAATCCTAGAGCCTTTTTTGTCCCTTGTGCAGCTCATAGTCTTAATTTAGTTGTCAATGATGCTGCGAAAAGTTCGCTTGAAGTAACAAATTTCTTTGCTATTATTCATATATGTTTTTTTTTCAGCCTCCACCTACCGTTGGCATATTCTCATGAAAGAACTTCCTACCATAACTGTAAAACCTTTATCTGATACACGCTGGGAGAGTAGAATCGATGCCATTAAAACCCTTAGATTTAATTTAGAAAAAATTTATGATGCTCTCTTTTCCCTTTATAATGATACATCAAGAGACAATGACACAAAAAACCTTGCAAAGTCACTAATTAATAAAATAAAATCATATAAATTTGTGTGTTCTCTAGTAATTTGGTACAATATTTTATCAAAAATAAACACTGTAAGCAAAATCATGCAAAAATCTAATATTATTTTACCAGAAACTGTAAAAATGTTGACAGAAATTCAAATTTTTTTCATTGAAATACGATCTGAAGGTAGTTTTACAGCTATGCTTAATGAGGCAAACAAAATTGCTGAAGATATAGACTGCGAAAGTGTTTTTCCAGCTGTAGGCTTGGTTAGACCGAGAAAAGCAAATGTTTTTTTTGATTATGAACATAGAGATGAATCAATCGAATCACCAGAGTTGAATTTCAAAGTCAATTTTTATTTTTATATTCTTGATATAGTAATATCAAAATTAAATGACAGATTTGAACAGTTAAACGAGTGCAACTCCTATTTTGGCTTTTTAAATAATTTAGGCTCTTTATCTATAGATAAAGAAGAATTAATGAAATGTTGTATGGATTTACAAATTAAATTAACCGATTCATCTACAAAACAAATGGATGTTAATGCAATTGATTTGTGCAATGAAATTGAAATATTGTCCATTTATAATAAAAGCAATACGGCTTCGGCCAAGGAAACTTTAGAATACCTTGTGGCTAATGATTTAATTAGCACTTTCCCGAATTTATCTGTAGCCCTACGAATTTTTTTAACGATGCCTGTCACTGTGGCTCATGGTGAGAGATCGTTTTCAAAATTAAAAATAATTAAAAACTATTTGAGATCTACTATGAGCCAGAACAGACTTACAAATTTGGCTGTAATAAGCATCGAGGAAGAGATCTGCCAGGCGTTAGATATGACGGATTTAATACGAGAATTTGCAATTAAAAAAGCAAGAAAAGTCGCTTTTGATATTTAAATTTAGAATTTATGTAGTTTTTAGTTCATGTTTATAACTTCTAAGTTACTAATAATAAATAATTTAAGCAATACTTTGTTTTATAACTATTAAAGCATTATGTTAGTTGTTTTAAATATTTAATTTTTTAATTTATACAAATAATAAAGTTTATAATAACCTTTATATTTTTTTATTTTTTAAAACAAGTTACAGTTATCAAGGCAACGCAGAATTTTAAAATTAACACTATTTACGTCTAAGGAGCTATACGCTATAGGGGCGGCAAACTATATCTTGCACCCGGGCGGCAGATACCCTTAGCTCGGCCCTGGTGTATTGTCAGTATATGTCAAATTCGAGATTTGCAGGTTAAGTTTTGCGTCAGTGTGTGTCAAATGACAAACAAAACCTAACCTACTAACCTCATGTGTACATAAATTTACCATAGTTACGGTATCATTTTTACTTTAGTCCCTAGGGATTAAATGAGCTACTTTAGTCCCTGTTTAGGGGGACTAAAGTATCAACTTTAGTCCCGGAAGTGCAAAATAGATATTTATGCATTAAGGGAGATATGAATATGTTTTTTCCCTGAGGTTGACATGTGTTACAGACCGATGGCTTCTAGTCTGAGGTCTGTAAGTCAACCGAAGGTAAAGAACATGAATATCTCCCGTGGTGCATACAATATTTTATCTACTAGCATATTCGTAAAAATAGTATGAAATTTCAAAATGTCATAATGACATTTAAAATTAGAACATGTAAGTAACATCAAGGATTGCCTCATTGTATGGTTGCGAAGACGTTAATTGTAGTTGCATTGTTACCATGAGTTTGAGGGAGAAATAATTTGACAAGTCCCTTGGGAGTTATGCTTTTCATAGTTTGTTTCTATAACCAAAATGTACAATATCATGCTGCTAGTAGATAAAAGTAATTTTTTCACTACCTTCTTTGTGATTGATCCTTACACTGTTAAATTTGAGGGATGTAGGAAACATTTACAATAGTACATTACATACCGAGGTGGGAAGTGTTTCATTACTGTCGAGAGATTAGGTAGTTTACCGAGACGCGTAGCGTCGAGGTTAACTTTATCTCGAGACAGGGATGAAACTTTCCACCGTGGTATGTATACTATTTTATTTGCAATCATCTAATTTTCAAAATAACTACAACTGAATTCTGAATAATAGATATCTTGATGTAGCTAATATTTTTGTTACCATGAAAACAACCCACTCAAGATTTTGTTACCATGGAAATACCCCACTCTTCAGGTATGTAATATTTTTCGGGGTATGTAATAATTTCCTGGCTAGTTTCAAGTAATCATCTAGTTCCCAGCTATTGTCATGTCATGAAATTGACACATTACAATGTGATTGCGAATAAAAATTGTTACGGTTTCCATGACAATGTACTTACTTTCCTAGAGAAGTAAATTATTATATTTTCTAAATTATAGTAGCCTGTTTCGGGAGCTTGGGGCGTTGTTACAGTGCTGTGATGTTTTGTGAGCTTTGTGTTTGTATTGTGATTAAAAATGGATAATGGTAGCGATAATGGTTTTCTTCGTGTTAACCAAGTGGCAGACATGGCATCTTATCAGTTGTAATACATGCGGGATGTATAGTAACTAACGTATTAAGAGGGGTAACCCAGTCTTAACATTCGAGCATATGTGAGAAATGTTAAGACGGTTTCCCCTCGAAATGCGTTCATTAGTTTATTGTTCATTGAGGCAATAATTTTGAATCAATAATAATTACTAAAAACTGCTAAATCGAAATCAGACTATCATGAATATGTGTGATGTTGCTATAGTGCATGCATGTTAAATGAGTGGATGCATGTTAAATGTATCTTAAAATTCGAGGACGCGAGTGCATGCATGTTAAATGAGTGGATGCATGTTAAATATATCTTAACATTCGAGGACGCAATCATGTTAAACACTGTTTAACATTTCAATGAACAATAAAATAAGTTTACGCTATTATCATTTATTTTACATAAGGAAATATTGGTAGTGAAAAAAATTATGTACTTTACGCAGGATGTAGGTAAGATTTACACTACCTCGCACCTTGCTGCCCTTGTTCGCTGCGCTCACTCAGGCATCAAACGGTCCTTGGTAGTGTAAATCTTACCTACATCCCTTGTAAAGTAATATACTATTTATTAATCCATTAGTAGTAGTTAAGAAACGTGATGGTTTACTTTGTTTATGTTTAGATGCACGCAGAATTAATCAGATAACAAAGCCACAATATGAATCTCCACAAACGATTGATGGTTTGTTAAGTAGAATATGGGACAAGAAGATATTAACAAAGTTAGATTTGAAAAATTCATTTTTGGCTTATTCCATTGCATGAAGAGTCGAGAAAGTATACAGGTTTAAGTATTGATGGGGAGATTTTTCATTTTAAAGTGGTACCATTTGGTCTTTCTACATCATGTGCTGCACTCGTGAGAGCAATGCAGAAGATTTTAAACCAATTTGGAGACTTTTGTGTGCATTATATTGTAACGACCTTGGAGCCGGGTCGTTGCAGACAAATGAGTCAGCGTCCCGATCATTCGAGGACGACCTATGGCTGGGGCAGTGTAACGACCTTGAGCCGGTTCACGTGCGGACGGATGAGTCACAGCCTTCCAGACTTCGAGAAACGACCTTGATGACTCATGCGCACGAACACGTCAGCGTTGCTGGAATGATCGAGCGAGGCCGCGAAGTTTCCGGAATTACTCATTCGTTGAGATATAAATACGCGCAAGCGGAAACAACAGGACAGTCGAAGTCCGAGTTCCGACTCCAGCTTGGAGTGCGCAAGCTGCCAGATAAATAACGCGTGTATAATAAATAAATCTAGCCATATAAATCATTCATGTTGAAGTCGCGTGTAAATAAATAAAGTGTATTTGTTGTTAGAAATAGTTCGTGTTAGTTTATAAATAATTTGTGTTCCGCGTTAATAGTTATTGTGTTGTTGTAAATCGTTTAAGATAAATTTCTGTAAATAAATGCTTAAAACAAGAAGCGGCGTATAATTTTTAATAGCCCAGAACATAAATCGTAACAATATTCATGATATCTTATTGTTTTCTGAAAACGAGCAACAACATTTAAAGCATTGGAAATTGTAATAGAAACATTAAATAAAAACAGGTTAAAATTGAATCTATCGAAATGTGAATTTATGCAAGAAACTGTGTTACAATAAATGAGAAACGTCTTGAGGAAATTAAGAATTTACCTCGTCCGTAGAATTTAAAAAAGTTAAGAGGTTTCTTAGGTGTTTTTAATTATTATAAAAGGTTTATAAATAACTACTCAGATACTTGGAATAAAGAACAAGAAAAAGCATTGAATACTATCAAACAGAGGTTAATCCGAATTTTAAAGAAAAGTTTGTACTTCGTACAGATGCTTCCGATCAAGCAATAGCAGCTGAATTAATACAAATACAAGAAGGGATAGAGGTACCAATATGTTTTATTTCAAGGATTTTAAAAGGGTATGAAATCAGATATACAATAACTGAAAAAGAAATGTTGGCAATAATATTTGCAATTAATAAACTGAAATTTTATTTAACTGGAAACAAATTTGACATTGAAACAGATAATTCAGCAATTTCTTTCCTGAAAAATAAAACTTTTCATAATGATAGATTATACTGATTGTACTTACAACAATTTGAATTTGAAATTAAACATAAACCAGGAAGATTAAATGTAGTTGCGGACTTCTTAAGCAGAAAAGATTTACCAAATTATGAAAAGCCAAAACAAATCTTAATTGGAATTGAGAAAATTTATGAAGAGGGAAGAATGTCATAACAAATTTTAAATAAACAGACGTTACGAAAAATTCAAGAATTGCGAAATTTAGTATTGCAAAGCCAAGAAAATAATTATAAAGGTTATCAAATTAAAGAGAACTTGTTAGTAAAAGTTATTACAAATAAAGAATTTATGGTTTTAAGTAGGAAAGACATGTTGGAAGTTGTTGAAGAAATTCATACAATATTTGGACATTGTGGGACAAGAAAAACTTGGTTAATGTATAATCAGAAAATGTCAATAACCGCAAAAGCTAGAAATGCAAACATTTTCTGGACTCATCCACTTACTACGTAGAAACGTAGACACCCACTAAGATGGGATTTTCTGAAATTTCAACCCCGAGTATAAAAGGTGTAAAAATGGTTATTGACTGCAGTTTTATTCACTGTGCTACTGTAAAAAAAATGCACTGCACGGGCAAGAAAAACCTGAAAAATCGAAAATAATGGGGTATTTCGATACCTGGCAGAAAAAAATCGAACTGAAAATTTGAAACACACTCAGCTTAAAGAAATGTTTAATTTTCAAAAAGAAGAAATAGAACACAAAAAGCGGTTTTAGAATTTGAAAAAGAAAAATTGAAAGCATGTATACAACTACAACAAATTCAAAACGAGATTTAAGAAACCACTACAAAACTTCTCACTGCTATTCTAAATTCCAAATTATTTGAAAAAGCAAACCAATAAAAATAATTAATTTTTCATGTACTTAGCCTATTCATGTATTTTTCAAAAACCAACAAATAAACGTTTTTATTTAACATTAATTTACTTAAAGTATTCAAAAACATTGGGAGATTCTATATTAAAATATGTAGATATTTCACTCCCATAGAAACAAGTATGTGTATTAATAAAGAAAGCCAAAGCAGAATAAAACTGTCCAACAGGGTCAAGAAATAACTTTTGGTTACTAAAATCAACAAAAGCAAACTGTTGAACAATCTTTGCAAAACACCACTCAACACATTCACGTAATTTTGTCATTTTTAGATTAAATTCCTTTTGATTTTAGCCTTATAAGTCGAGGTTTCAATGGGTAACCTTCATCACCATATAAACAGAAGCCATTGCAATGAAGTTTTAGCTGTTCCTATTTCTTTTTGAAATTCATTTGTAAACCACTAATATTCTCTCAAATTAAGTAAAGTTTGCCTCATTTGTTAACAATAAACTGGCACACCACACTTAACAATTTACTGAGACTAGAATAATGAAGGCCAAATATATTGCAATTCCTTCAACCTGTTTGGGTACGAAAATCGTCTTAATTGATATAAGTCATATACAGTCAGACCTCGCCGTTCGCGGGGGTTACGTTCCAGGAGAATGCCGCGAAGCCAAAACCGCGATGCGCAAATAAACACATAAATGATAAAAACGAGGTTAGGTTCCGTTAACTAGATTTATTTATACTATGCAACTTCAAAAAATTCAAAAATATAAAACGTGCATATGCAAACATGCAAATACATACATTTTCAAAACATAAAATATAAAGCAAACAACACTAAAACAAAAACATTAAATTTTACAATTTATTTCAGGTCCAATTTGGTAATAAGAGATTCAAAGTAATAGGCTTGATAAGTGTGTTTACAAGTTCGTGATAAATAATGTTATTTAGGTGTTCATGACGTAAACCGCATACGTCTGCTTTATTTACTTATGAAGGTCACAAACCTGACGTTAACTTTAAATCGCTGTTAAAATAAACAAAAGCTCGTCAAAACGTTGGCGCTTATGACATATTATTAATTAGTAAACAATTTTTTATGCGTTTTTGTTTATTTTAACAGCGAATTAAAGTTATCGTCAGATTAGTGGCCTTCATAAGACCGGCCGTTAGTGTGTGAAAGTTTAAACAGTTAACGTTGGCAATTCCATCCGCGAACGGCAAAGAAAAGGGAGCACAAAGGTGCCCCGTGTAAAATCAAATCAGCGAACCGCAAAGCCGCGAACGGCGAGGTCTGACTGTACCTACTAGTAATAAAAACTTAGATTACGTGTAACTCCTGCTACATGATGATCTGTTGTTTAAAATTTTTGGGGTATTTGTAGTCTTGTGCATGGTTATTATATCTTCTTTCTCAAATTGAAACATAAATCTAAAATTTTTGGCAGGAATGTTTTATCTACATCGAATTGAATCGTCGAGTATGGTTCCTTTTGCTCTTGAAGCGTAACTTCTAAAGAATTGTAGATAATATAGTCTTCGAAAGTTTTGTCATCGAAGACTGCGAATATTTCCAATTTAGACATATTTTTAGGTAGATATACTATTGACACGTTTATAAATATTAACAGTACAAGTTTGATTATGAGCATCTTAACGAAATGAGTTTGATTGCCAAAACAAGGCGGTGAGCCAAGTTCTGCGGCAATCAAACAAGTCTGTAAGTCCCATAAGCAAATGTGTATTGCTCAATATTTTATCTTCATCAATCAATTCTGGTTCAATGTATTTTATTATATAAAAAGAGTGTGGCAATATCCATTACCGCACTCAGTGCGGTAATAAATCTCTTAACGTTACTAAAATTAATTTGGTTAATAGTCAACACCGATGAAGATAAATTTATTTTACTCGCAATCGGTTAATAATAGGTACGTTTCTAACCTTCAAAATAGTAGAAAAGCGAGTCATTGTTTACTTTACTTTCCAGCTAGCTGGGAGAGGTTTTTCCCGGCTAGCTAAACTTCCTGACTTACTTGACTTCTGCATAACTGACTAATAAAACACCTACCCTATGTAATAAACACACAAACTGGGAAATATTCAGGGATCTAACGGAAGAATCACTGCCACTGGACATTTCCTTAAAATCAGATCTATTCGTTGCAGTGGAACACTTCAATGATGTGATACCGAGAGCTTCCTAGAAAGCAACCTCGCAAAAGATGCAGCGTCTCGCCAACTCTGAATGCCCTATACTAATCAAACAAAAAATTGCCGAAAGGCGCAGACTTCGTAAACGGTGGCAAACAACAAGACACCCAGCAGATAAGCAAAGATTAAATAAAGCAATTGCTGAACTCAAAAGGCTCCATTTAAACATCAAAAACCAATCCATACAAAATTACTTGAAATCCTTATCGCCAACGGAAGCCACTGAGTACTCGCTTTGGAAAGCAACCAAGAAGTTAAAAATACCACCACATATACCACCTATTCGTATAGTTAATGGAAACTGGGCTAAATGTGATCAAGAAAAGGCCCTAGCATTTGCAAACCACTTAACAGAGGTATTCCAACCATATCCATCTAAAATCACTGCCGAAGAGGAAAATGAAATAAAACAGCTACTTAAAGCACTGTTCCAGATGAGCTTACCAATAAAGCAAATTACTTTAAAAAAGGTAGAATTCCAAATTCTCAAGAACTTGAACTCACGCAAAACACCAGGATATGACCTGATCACCGGGAAAATTCTGAAGGAGCTTCCAGATAAAGGCTACTGATTTATAACGTACTTGTTTATGCAGTACTAAAATTGCGATACAACCCACCGCAATGGTAAGTAGCCACGATTAACGTAATTCCGAAACCTGTGAAACCCAAACAAGAATTGGCATCATACCGGCCGATCAGTCTGTTACCAATCTTATCCAAGGTTTTCGAGAAATTATTGTTAAACAGAATTACTCCCATCCTATTGAAAAACAGTCTAATTCCAGACCATCAATTCGGTTTTCGGCAGCAGCATGCTACCACCGAACAAGTTCATCGAGTTGTACATAAAATTGTCAAGGACTTTGAGGAACGGTACTGCTCTGCTGTGCACTAGGCACAATTGCTGCAGCCCGAAAAGAGCAAGTGTCCTACCAAACGTATAGCACCTATAAAATCGTCTATTGCGCTAAAATTGCTGAATTAAACAAAAGAGAAAATGAAAAATTTCTGAACAATGCTGACAACAAACAAAAAGCGATTTGGGATATCATAAATAAAGAAACAAGAGAATCAAAACCGAAGTGCAAAGTTCCTAGTAAGCTATCAGCTGATGACTTCAGTAAATATTTTGCTATAGTGGGACTTTAAAAGCATTGTATAAGAGTTATGTGCAATCTGAAATTCAGTGACAGCTGTTGAAGGACAAGAACATACTTACTGTTCCTTCATTGTTCATATACAGTGAAATCTCCCATAAGCGGACACGCACGGTGCCAAAATCTTTGTCCGGTTATTAGAGGCGTCCGGTTAAGGGAAAAATCCATTTTTACTTCCTTTTACTACTATAAAGGAAGTATTGGATTCACCCCAAAAATTCGAAATTGAGTTTTCAACAGATCTTCACGTTTTAGAGTCCTCTGATCCCAAAAAACATATTTTTTTTCATTGGTCTGTCTGTGTGTCTGTCTGTCTGTCTGTGTGTGTGTGTCTGTGAACAGAATATCTCAAAAACGAAAAGAGGTATGGCATTGAAACTTCATATATAAGTTTTGTGTACTATGTAGATGAGACAGCAAGCTTTTGAAGAAAATCGCATAACCGGAAGTAGGTGTTTACTCTTGTGATTTTTCAGTTTTTTTCGATTTTTTCAAAAACGGCTCTAACGATTTTTTTAAACTTTACATTTTTCTTACATTTTTAATGTGTATTGATGTGAGATAGGTGATTTTCCAGTTGAATACTTCTAAAGTGGGTTTCTTTTGTTTTTTTTTCTATTTTTTTTATTAACTCCTATTTTAAATAAAACACCCGGTATATTATTACATTTTTGAATTCACCTTAAAATTCTAGAGAAAATTTGTCTCTTCAACTAACACTCGATTTTGTACCGTTTTTGTAGAATTTGTAATTTTGAAAATTTTTAACAAATGGTTACAAATTAAAAATGAAATTTTTGACTAATTATAAGATCACTGTAAAAGGAAGTTGTGTGAGTGTATCACACCAGATTTTTATGTTTAAAAAAGATGTATTATGCAAAGGTATACGCGCTAACAATACAGATAAGAATAATAAAATAATTGAAACAAAGTTATGTAATAGTTGTTACTATACCACATATATTTCTAAATATTTTGACAGTTTGAATACTTGAAAGTTATTAAGTACTTTCTTTAGCAAAGCATTTAAAATTTTTCACTGCTAATGCTTCTGTGTAGGTCTTGATTACATTCCTACAAATTTCTAAGTCGCCATTGTTTTCTAATTCTGCCAAATGCACATCGACGGCAGCTGATTCACCTGAAATTTCGGTTACATCATCTTCCACTATTATTTCTTTGTCAACGTTTATAAATTCGTCAGGGTCGACGTCTTCGATTTCTGGGATATTTCTATACAGTTCAGCCACTACTGATAAGGGTGTAGTAGTCAGAGCCACCGCCATGCTTGTCGTAGTCAGAGCCACCGCCATGCGTGTAGTAGTCAGAGCCACCGCCACGCGGAAGGTGGGGAAAGCGGGGAGTCGTCCGATGAACACCAACAAGTGTGGCCGCGCACGAAGCAAGCCTGAACTTTATGTGTTATGTTTTACTGTTAATTCATATTTGTTGTGTATTACTGTGTATTCATTTTGTTACGATTAAACCGTTCTGCATCCTACAGCGTCAGAAGTGCGATTAAAGACTGCATTCGGTGAGTACGTTCTAATTACGATTAAGAAGCATGAGCTCGTACGATAGCTGCGGTGAACGCTTCAGGGAAACATCGCCGGAAACGCGAACGTCTCGCGCTGCCGGTAGCGACTTGCAAACCCCTGCAATAAATCCGTCAGCTTCTCAAAGTCCGCTCGTGTCCCAAGAAAACGAATGTAATTCCTATGTGCAGTTTCCGCAATATCCCATACAACCGCTAACAATGCCTCCGCCATGTCCTAACCTGCAAACGGCGTTTACGATCTCGCAGGCCCAGAACGTTCCGGCCGCAGAGGTGACGTCGACGATGCAAGCGCGTTTCCCGCCACTCGCTCAAGCTTGCGCGGCTAATTCAAACGTGCCCGTTTATCAATCGATGCCTTCATCGTCGTTCTATCCATATCAGTGGCAACAATTGCCGCAAACGTCGAATTACATGCCACAAGCTTCTGTCAATTGTCAACAACCGCAACCTCCATCTGTCGCGAATACGATTTTACAGTTGCAACAGCAAGTAGCCATGTTACAACTACAACTATCAAATTCGTCGCAACAAACGACTATGCATGCGCAGAACCATAGGTTTGGCGCCGAAATTCAAAATGAGATATTAGAATTCGACCCCGATTCTAACAATATTACCTCTGAACGGTTTATAGAATCCGTTGAAAACGTTAAATCGCTTTACGGTTTAGATGATCGCAGTTTAATTATTTATGCGAAAGCAAAACTACGAGGCGCAGCGAAACTGTGGAAAGAGTGCGAGCCAAATATCTACGACTGGCAGTATTTTAAACAACGATTTTTAAATAACTTTGCTACGCATGTTCATTCCATAGACGTGCATCGCAGATTACGAGACCGCAAACAAAATCTCGATGAATCCCTTCGAACGTACGTGTTTACGATGAAAGCTATAGCTGCTCAAAATATTGACGAGTATAGTCTAGTAAATTACATTGTACAAGGATTACGGGACCACGAATTAGCAAAGCAATTTTATACAAATCCACCGCTTACATCAACTGAATTTCTTCATAAAGCCGACGCGTACTATTATTTTGAGAAATCTCGGAAAAACTTGCCGCCAAAAGAAAAAGACTCGAAATACCCCTTTATTGCTAATAAGGGAAAAACCATAGAAAAACCGGAATCGAAAATAGGCGTTAGTCAGACTGCGAAAAATCAAACAACTGCAAATGTTTCATTCAAAGCGAGCGATAAAGCAATCTGCCCGTTTTGCACAGACGGGGTGCATCGCATGAAAGACTGTCCTAAGGTCGAATGCGTAAAATGCCATGCGAAAGGTCATCTAGCACGAGATTGCGAAAAAGATAAGGTGCACACGGACGCGACAAAGCGAGCGCTACTTATCGAAACGTCGTGCGATGATATGACGGTTGCATTAAAAATTAACAACATAAATGAAAAAGCACTCGTTGACACGGGATCTTCCTTAAATCTGATGACGCAACAAAAGGCCGAAGAACTAAATGTGCTCTATTTAGAGACAGACCAAAGCGAAATTAAACCCGTGAATTTGACTGGATTAAAGGGTGTCACTTGTAAAAATATCGGACTAGGGAAAATTCCTGTGACTATCAACGATCGATTGCTCACTGCGAAATTTTATATAGTAACTAACGACGCTATACCAGTTCCTATTATTCTCGGAAAAGACCTGCTGAATCAACCTTCTGTGGTGCTTAAGGGTCGAACGAGGTATCGCAAACATCGAGATTGAAAGTGAAGAGCCACGACAGGCCACAATTTTTTCTCAAGAGTTGCGAATTAACCCCGACTTGAGTGAAAACGACCGCCGCCAAATTGAAAAACTAGTTATGGAGGCAGTTGAAGAAAAACGAGAGCCATTAAATGTTCCCGGCTTCGAAATGGACATTACACTTACGTCAACCTGTGGTGTTTCGCCCACGCAAACTGTCGCGACCCGAACAAGAATGCGTTGAAACCACCGTGAATGAACTATTGTCCAAGGGAATAATCAGATTAAGTAAATCTAATTACGCAAGCCCAGTTGTTCTTGTAGATAAAAAGAACGGAGAAAAGAGACTATGCGTTGACTACCAAGCGATCAATAAGATCACACTTAAGGACAAGTATCCCTTGCCTCTTATTAATGACCAAATAGACGCACTTAATGCACATGTCTATTTCACGACGCTCGATCTAAAAAATGGATTTTTCCACGTGCCCGTTGCCGAAGCATCAAAAAGGTACACTCGTCACTTATAATAGTCTCTATGAATATAACTTTATACCGTTCGGACTCGCTAATAGTCCAGCTACCTTCATGCGATACATACATAAAGTATTCGAACAGCTGATTCGCGAACGAAAAATCCTTGTTTATATGGACGATATAATGATTATATCTCAAAACGTGACAGACGGCATTAAGCGGCTTGAAGAGGTACTTAAAGTAGCAAAAGACTATGGATTATCCTTGAGAATCGACAAATGTACCTTCATGTACACGGAAGTGGAGTGTCTCGGGTTCAGAATCAGACATAACGAGATACGACCGCAAAAACTTAAAACGGAAGCAGTCGCCAAGTTTCCTGTACCTACGACTACCAAACAGGTACAAAGGTTTCTCGGATTGGCAGGATATTTCCGGAGGTTCATGCCTTCGTATGCAACTATTTCACGACCCTTAACAAAACTGCTAAAGAAGAATCAAAAGTTTGAATTTGGTCCACAACAGATGGTGGCTTTTGAAAACCTAAAGCAGCTGCTAACAAACGAACCTGTTTTGAAAATATACGATCCAGAAAAGGAGACTCAACTACACACAGACGCCAGCGCCAGTGGATATGGGTCAGTACTTCTTCAACGTCAACAAGATGGATTGTTTCATCCTATCTACTACATGTCGAAAACTACAAGCGATGCTGAATCGCGATATGATTCTTTTGAATTGGAAATGTTAGCCGTAATCCGAAGCTTAGAATATTTCCGAGTTTATCTCTTGGGCATACGATTCAGACTAGTTACGGATTGCAATGCCTTGAAACTGGCATTAGCCAAAAAAGAAATTAATGGACGCATATTCCGTTGGTCCATTCTATTAGAAGAATTCGATTATGAACTAGAGCACCGCCCCTCCAGTTCTATGCAGCATGTAGATGCGCTAAGCAGAGTAAACGCACTGGTTGTAACCCAATTCGACGACGATTTCAGATTGGTGAAAGTTAATCAGGGAAAAGACCCCGAGTTGAAAGCCCTAATTGAAATTCTGGAATCCGGAGGTGAACCGCCAGACGATAACTTCAAAATAAAAAATGGAATTCTTTGCTACCAACAACCCAACGAAAACGCTCTCTTTGTTGTACCAAGGAGCATGCGTAGAAGTGTTGTTCAAGCAGCTCATGACGACAACGCCCACATTGGTACCGATAAAACGATAGAAGTAATTCGTCGAACGTATTGGTTTCCTAGGATGAGACGTTACGTTCGCAAGCACATTCAAAATTGTCTAAAATGCATCACCTACAATCCGACTTTTGGAAAACCTCAGGGTCGTCTTCACAGTATCCCTAAAGGTCATATCCCGTTCCAAACACTCCACTGTGACCACCTTGGTCCCTTAGACAAGTCGCTAACCGGTCATCGTCACGTGTTAATTGTGATCGACGCGTACAGTAAATTCGTGTTTCTGAAACCTACGAAAACGACAGAGACTAAGGAAGTGATCGCAGTTTTAAAAGACATATTCGGTGTTTTCGGTCCTCCTAAGACAATTATTAGTGACCATGGAACCGCGTTTACAGCCGAGGACTTCTCGCAGTTTCTGAGAGATTCCAGTGTGGCTCATGTGCAAAATGCTACCGCTAACCCGCGCGCGAATGGACAGTGTGAGCGGTATAACAGAAGTATAACTAACCTACTTGCGAAAGTGAGTAAAACAGAACGCAACTGGTCCCAAGTATTAGTGCGCGTTAAGCAAGTTCTCAATACTACTATACAAAGAAGCCTTTCGACAACCCCTTCGAGGATTCTACTTGGATACGATCTTCGTATACAATCCGATCAAGCGTTCCGTGATCTGATATCCATCTGCTTGCAAGAAGACGGCGAACCCGACTGGTCGCAAAAACGCGAAGTCTTACGACGAGCTGCGGAAGCAACAAGTGACTGTCCAAGAAGAGAACCAGAAACGCTATAATCTCCGACATCGGCCACCGACACGATATGTGGTTGGTGATTATGTTATGGTGAAGGCGACACCTCAACCTGGCCATAGCAAGAAGCTTCAACCGAAGTTCCAGGGCCCCTATACCGTTTCCAAAGTCTTAGAGCATGACAGATATATCGTCGAAGATATCCCGGGAGCACAACGCACCCAAAGAGACTACGTTGGGACGCAATCCAGCGATCGCCTTCGTCGCTATCTTCCTGATGACGACACCAGCACCTCTACTAGCGACGAAACCGACTCGGACAGCGACCCAATCCCGTCCGACACGTCCGGGACATCAGGATGGCCGAGCTGTAGTAGTCAGAGCCACCGCCATGCTTGTAGTAGTCAGAGCCACCGCCATGCTTGTAGTAGTCAGAGCCACCGCCATGCGTGTAGTAGTCAGAGCCACCGCCACGCGGAAGGTGGGGAAAGCGGGGAGTCGTCCGATGAACGCCAACAAGTGTGGCCGCGCACGAAGCAAGCCTGAACTTTATGTGTTATTTATTTATTTATCGTATGGCGATCTACAAATTCACTTATAAAGATAAAAAAAGTGTGTACATATATATGTATAAAACTGTCACTTCTACAGATTGACTTTTACTGTTAATTCATATTTGTTGTGTATTACTGTGTATTCATTTTGTTACGATTAAACCGTTCTGCATCCTACAAGGGTAAATCGTCCTCTAGTTCAAATTAATTACGTGGCGTAACTTGATACCCGCAGACTCTGCGGCCGGGAGGCCCTGAGTCTAGTTTTCTTATTCTTTTCTTCCATAAAAGCAAGCAGGAACAATTCTTCCTATTTTTATTTTTATCATAATGGATGCCCACGCAAAAGCCAAAGTAGTTTTGAATTGCAGGCCTCTAAAAACCATCGACATGGATTGTTTTGTAATAATATCTTGCATAGGGCAATAAAAGTGTCGAATTTTCTGCAGTCATAACGCTGATTTGAGTTGACTTAATACCGCCCGTATTGCAAAAGGATTCTATAATTTAACAACATGATCATTAAATGTTAGATTTATGGATTGTTTTGACGCCTCACGACATTAGCTGGGCCTGCATTTTGAAGTGTCCGTACAAGAGAGATTCACAGTCTAAAAATTGTCTAAAAATGGTGTCTGTGTTCGTTTAAGAGTGTCCGTTTAATAGAGAAAATTCTATTAGTAAAGTTAATGCAAGCAAGTTGGTGCCCAACAAAATGTCCGTGTAAGAGAGGTGTCCGCTTATTAGAGGTGTCCGGTAAGGGAGATTTCACTGTATCAGCGTCTCAAGTTCGTTCACTCTAATCGGCAAAAGTTCAACCTAAATAATGCAAATCATAACTACAACACAAGAAAAGGAAACGATCTACAAACACCCTTTCATAGGATTTGCGCTACCCAAAAATATGTGGACTACTGGGGTGTGCTGTTGTATAACAAACTTCACGCAAACATAAAATTTTTAAGCTGTATTAATTTCAACCATACAACAAAGTCCTTGTTGGCAAATAATTGTTTCTACAGTTTGCAAGAGTTCCTAGACTGTGATCTGTTAAAAAAAATTAGCGTTATTCTAGATGTTTATTTTAAATGTTTATATTTCAGGCTTGGAATGAGATTTTAACAACTTGATCGCGTATGTAATATATTTATAGTTGTTTTAACTTTATTTATCAAGTCACTATTTGTAAAATATTATTATTTTAAATATAGTAACAACGATCTCTATAGAAAATTTTTTTACGTGAAATGAATCTATCTATTGACGTGGCCCAGGCGTTTGATACGGTTTGGTACGACGGCCTACTATTTAAAATCAAGAGCAAATTTGATCCAGACTACTACCAACTTATCAAATCGTACCTTGGAGATAGGCACTTTCTAGTCAAGTTTGAAGAACAACAAACAACACTATTTCCCATCAGCTCTGCAGGGAAGTTGTCAGGCCATTTTATATTTTTCGGTAATTTAATTAACTACATAACCATATAGAGCAGTTTGGCACAAAACTGGCGAGTCCGCCTGTATATCAGTCCCGTTTCGGCAATCTACTATCGTTTATACGGCAGCTTTCCGTATTGCACAAAAATCTTATCCCGCCCGTTGCTTTTCGTTCCACTTAACAGTCTAGCCTTCGCGCTAACCTTTACTTCATTGCTTTTTGCAGCTGGTGATTTCATAGCATGCAGAAACGCTCAAGTTCTACAGAGAGATCAATAAAAAACCAATTAGGGCAGCCTGTGAAATGTGTTATACGTTTGGCAGTACTGAAGTGTATTGTCAGTCTATGTCAAATTCGAGTTTTTCAGGTTAAGTTTTACGTCAGTCTGTGTCAAATAACAAACAAAACCTAACCTACTAACCTCGAATTTGACATATACTGACAATACACTTCAGTACTGCCAAATGTATAAAACATATCACAGCCTGCCCTAATTGGTTTTTTTATTGATCGGTCTGTATTTATTCAGAATTTCGTCCGTGCGTGCGCGTGAGAAAACCTTCTCGAATGTTTATTTAGAGCGGCTGTGGTGATGTGACTCGGATCCTTGGCTCTGATTGGCCGTTCCAGCTGTGCGTGACGACTCTTGGGCTCGTGTTCGCGTTTGGTGGCTTCGAGCGTCAGATAGTACTAGGCCAGCTTGGAGGTGATGAGTGATTTGGTCGTTGTTGGTATCCGAACGCGGGCTTGCGTTGTGGCTCATTCATTCGTGTGAAGGCGGGTTGTGCCTAAATTCGTCCATCAATTTTTTGACGGGATTAATCGCCGAATGACCCAGTTCAACACCTTTGCCCATTTCCGTGTATCGCCAAGGGGGCGGTTACATTACCCCCACGCTTGATGCATTGGGGAACAGATCGGATGCCACTGCAGTAGCAAGATGACACCTTTGAGCAGCGCCTTCCTTCCGTCTATGGAGCCGAGCTAAATAAATCAGGTAACAACCCTGTGTCGATAATCTGTCTCGCCAGCATGTGCCTAAATTAACGATAGTGTTGCGTACCGATTTGCTGCAAGCTGTGATGTTTGTTTCGTAATAAACTCGTATAACTTTATACATAGTGCCGTACGCGGTTTTGCTGCAAGCTGTTGTGTTTGCTTCGTATTAAGTTTGTAGACAGTGACATACTTGGTTTCGTTGCAAGCGCTCTTGCTTGTGTGGTATTCAGTTCATTCTTGCCTGTCTGTTAATAAACTCATATACAGTACTTAGAGTGTGTTGCTGCGAGACGTTCAGTTGGTTATTTATAAGTAAACTCGTAGTCTCGTGCCTGGTACACCCACGTGTGAACCTCGTGCGTGTGTAATATACCTGTAATATACTTGTACTATACTTGTCGCCGTTTAGCGAGTAATAATTTTTGTCTTGTTGTACACCTAAGTATGCGTCGTAATTTTTAGGTTAAGCGCTTCCCAGCTGGGCGTACCCCTTACGTAGTTTAGTAAAGATTGCTATATGTGCCGGCTACGTCGGTACCATGTAAACCGTCAGTTGGTCATGTGAAGTGGCCCAATAGATGTATTAACTGTACCGTCTTATTCTTTTCCTTTTGTGCCTTGTGCATGTTTGTTTACAGTGTGACTGAGTCACTATTGTTACGATCAATAAACGGCGAGGCCCAGACGTGGTGAATGCGTGCTGCAGGTAAGTTATTGCGTTTGCTGCTGCACTGTGGTTTCCAGAAATAGCTATTTGAGTATTTTTCGCGCCGTTTGACCCTCAATGTCCGGTTGAACGTGGGTCACCTGATATGGATCTTGTGGCGCCCATTTATTTGATAACACCCTATATACCGGGTGACAATGAGACCAGGGTCATGCTTATATCTTCTTTATTTATGAATCGATTTGGATAAAATTTTATACCAAGATACTAGACATAATTTCTGATTGGCAGATAGATATCGTCAAAATGGCTGACTTCCGGTTTCACCGAAAATAATACCAACTTTAATTTATTAAATGGAACACCCTGTATATTTTGTTTTTCTTCATCTACGATTCAAATTACATACAACAGTGTTGCCAAATTTGTTTAGGTATTATTAGTTATTACATAAAAATATTTTAAAAAATAATAATTAATTTTCAGTTTCAGATAAAGATAAAGTAGTGCATGATGCATATCGTTAGATTGGTAATTACATTTTCTATCTAATGGCAAGATGGCCCTTAGTAGGTGCCATTTAAAAAACTGACTTTTTCTTAAAAAACAAGTTTAGCAAATTATATTCTTTTATTAAAGGTTTGTTATTGACCTTATTGATAAAATAACGATTATTAAGATTTGCTAGAATCAATTACAATAGATTTTACCAAGTCAAGGCCTTCTATGGTAGAAAATAAAAATTGAAAGAATAATTGTTTCGTTTAAAAAAATGAAATTTGGCAAGATTATTATGTATATGTAATTTGACTCGTAGATTCAGAAAAAAATAAAATATACAGGGTGTTCCTTTTAAAAAATCAAAGTTGGTATCATTTCCGGTAAAACCGGAAGTCAGCCATTTTGACTATATCTATCGGCCAATCAGAAATTATGTCTAGTATCTTGGTATACAATTTTATCCAAATCGATTCATAAATAAAGAAGATATAAGCATGCCCTAGTCTCATTGTCACCCGGTATACCTCGACACGCTTGCCCTGTGGTGTACCGTTTTGAACCACTCCCATCTCCCTGATCGTATTTGAGCCGAGGCCTTTAGCCTGTTTCTTACGATTTCCGGGGTGAGCGTGCACCTTTCCCGGATTTGTCTAGTTATTTGATACTCACACAGCCGTGAGTGTCAATAAGTCAGTTTGATACTATAACAAAGTGTGCTGGGACCGATAATGTATATTATATTTACAGCTGACCTTTCAACCTCTACAACAACATTTGCAGACGACACCGCTGTACTAGCATCACACTCTGATCCCCTTATCGCATCAAACAACTTGCAAACCCATCTAGATACTATATAACAATGGTAAAAAAAATGGCGTAACAAGATTAATGAATCAAAATGTGTACACGCAACTTTCACAAGACAAGAAACTTCCCCAACGATATTACTCAACAATCAGATAGTCCCACAAGCAGACAGTGCAAATACTTGGAAATTCACCTTGACAGAAGATCGATATGAAAAAAACACATCTGGACGAAACGTAAACCACTAGGCGAAAAGTATCGGAAAATGTACCTACTGGCTTTTAGGACGTAACTCCCAACTTGTCCTGGATAATAAAATACTGCTTTACACAGCCATGCTCAAACCAATATGCACCTACGGCATCCAGTTGTGGGGGAGAGCAAGTAATTCAAACATTGAAATTTTGAGACGCTTTCAAAATAAGACGCTAAGAACCATGGTGAATGCCTTGGTACGTCCCGAATGAAATCATACGCCGAGACCTTGGCATACCAACGACTAATGAAGAAATACAGCGTTCCAGTGTGAGATATCATGATTGAATAAGTGCCCACCCCAACAACCCAGTTGAATGCATCCTAGATAACAAAGAAGAAGAGCCCAGACTTAAAAGATTCAGGCCAATAGATCTTTCAAATCGATTTGAGTGATTGTGCGTGAGTTGAGTTAGTGCCGTGTTAACCAACCCTAGACCAAATTAACCATATTAAATAAGGAATTTGTTATTGAACTATTTCCTTCATGACATGCATGTTAGGATAAGTCATACAATTTAGGTACTTATTGTCATTAAATGACAGATTGTACAACCTTTGTAATAAAAAAAAAGTGCTTGTCATGTTACCTAGCAATAGCGTCACAGATTCTATTGTCAAAGTGACTTATTAAACTGCGATAAAAATAGGTATTATTTGAAACTTACCTAATTAAATAAATGACAAAAACCGATTATGAGTAAAATAGTATACATACCACGCATATATTTAAAGAACTATATTGTTAGCGGATATGAGCTGGGGGGTCACAAAGGAAGTGAGACAGACAACCAACTCTTCAATGTATAATGGTGAGCTGTGCCCATGCGCACGAGACGCGTTATACTCAAAGTGAGACTATGTCGGTGCCGTAATGTTTTTGGCCGTTCCGAGGCCCTGCTAACAATATAGTCAGTAATACATATATGATACCACGCGCCTCGGTGAACTACTTAAACTCTCGACAGTAATGAAGCACTTCCCACCTCGGTATGTAATATACTATTCCCATGCCCACACACATTCACCCCGTCGTTACCATAACGAACATTTTTGTTATGAAAAAATGCACAATTCACAGTTATACAGTAGGCTAAATATGTCATTTTAACCTAAAAATTTCTGACAATATGTCATTTTAACCTAAAAACTACTGAAAGTAGTCATTACGACCTAAAAATTACGAACAATCTACTGACTTGTCAGTTGTCACAATGAAGCTGTCATTCATTAAGTTGCAAAAATGTGTATATCTTCTGGCCATGGGAAAAATAGTGTACATAACTCGCTCGAAAGTGTATCGTACGCTCGTATTTTAACTCACTCGGCTCCGCTACGCTTGGCCTCGTTTCTTAAATATACTCGCAAGATATACGCCACTTTGGCTGTTTTGTAATATACTATAACGTTTCACATGCTTTTGACGTGACTCTTTGAAAGAAAGCAACTATGATCAGACCCGTATATATTAAATGTCGGTAATGTTTCTTCTTCTTCCTCAGCCGTTTTCTGTCCACTCCTGGACATAGGCCTCTTTCATATGTTTCCATGCTTCTCTGTCCTGTGCTACTTGAAACCATCTCTTTCCTGCTAGTTTTTTGATGTCATCTAGCCATCGTTTCTGTGGTCTGCCTACACTGCGCTTTGTTTGTCTTGGTCGCCAGTGTGTTATTCTTGATGTCCATCTGTTTTGATCTTGCCTGGCTACATTCTATTATATCAACGACTTTGGTGTTTAAAACTTTGCAAACACCAACTTAACAATTCTCGCTTATGCTATAGGATTATAACGAAAAATACTGTTGCGCAAACTACCTATTTAAGCAACTGTCTATGGAAAGGTACTGATTGAAGGTTAAAACGATATTAAATTTCGACTTAATGCAGGTCAGTTGGTTCATGATTTATCTGCAGAAGCAAATCATTTTTAATGTGTTTGCAACCATATGGTGGTCATTACAAAGAATTGTGTTTCTGTTTAGAGTAGGAATTTATTATTAGCTATATTATTGTAGAAGAGCCATATATATTGAATACATTATAAGAATTAGAATTAAGTAGAATGTAAAGGGAATATTGAAAGGAAAAGCATAAGCGTAGTAGAATATTTAAACTATGAGTTGTATGTCGTAGATGATAAGAATTTGACATTACATGCTGCATTCGTTAATATTTTAGGAGAAGCATACATTATCCCATTTGGAATTTATTGTGTAATTATAACAGAATACTGATTTTTTAATAAGTTGCGTAAATACAGCGATATAAATAAAACTTACAAGCTGCATAGCACCAAGGGCACTGACAAGGGATATATCCCCCTTGACCATTTTTGTCAAACTCGTATTAAGTTCCTTAAGCTGTTCGATCGTGTCGTCTTTGGTTTCCTGATACTCAGCAGCATCGAGTTCATCTCTAAAATCGAAACGATGATTTCTGCTACTTTTGTGGTATCTGGATGACAACTTACTTGCAGTCTTCTAAATCAGCCAGCTGCTCGACCAGGCGATCCAGCTGGTTTTCCAAGTTCTCCTTTAGTTTCTCATTTTCGGCTTTACCGTGGGAAAACATTTGTACATTTGGGATCGGAGTGAGGTTAGGAATAGGATTGGCGAATTTAACGCATGGGAATGACCTTTATCAATGTCTCAGACAAAACAAACCTATTAGCATCAGCACTGCTGCAGGCACTAGAGAGAGACGGAAAACGCGGCAGGCGTCGAGACTGCAGCGAGCGTCTGCTGTTAATTTTCCATTGGAGAAAATTGTTGACACTCGAGTTCCGCGTTTTTCCGCTTGCAGTGCTGAAGCAGCAACGTGAAAGCCGCGTGTCATTTTTTAATCGAGTATTAGTTTTAATTAGCGTAATTTAAGGTGTCATTTTAGCAACTGTACGTAGAAATCTCGGCGAGGTCCCGTGGTTTGTTACCGTGAGTGACTCACCCCGCAACGGGGCGCGGGAACTGCGAACAGCGAAAACATGTTTTCGGGTTAACAGCCCGCCATATTGGAACGTAACGTCTTAACCTTTGGATAAGGATTCGAACGGTTATCGCCGGAATCAGCCCGAAATCAGCGTGCGATCGTAACCTCCACAGTGCATGGGTTGTAAGGACATGACGCTTCCATGTGTCACACTGGGCAGGTCGTGATTATATGAAGAGGCAAGGAAGAGGTCCACCGCGGCTGCTGTGAGCGCCCCAGGCTGACATGAGTGCCAACCAGAAGCAGGCGCCTTCGGTGGGGCCCCAGCCGCAGTCGCGCTACGCCCAAGGCCCGTATCCTTTTCATAAGCTCGTTCTCGTTACGCCCATCTGTCAGTCCAGCATCAGCTGTCATCCTGACGTATTCGACCACTTAACCGTATTGAAATATCGCTATCTTTTAAGGAAAGGGTGACAAATTCCGCGGTTTCCACTTAATGGGAAGCCGAGCGTCGCAGTTTGCGAACTGCAGTTGTGGCATTCGCGCTGGTGCTCCTAATTGCCAGGTAATTGAATGCTTCGATTGGTACGTGGACAGTGCCTTGCGAGGATAACTTTCATTAGCATTCGCCAGTTCACATTCACCTGCTGTTCCACTCGTGAAGTGAATGCGCTAAGCCATATGGTGTAGGTTATTGCCACATCCTACGTACAACAGGTATGAGATAACGTGCAGTCCCATTTCGAACGGTGCGCTGATCCACGGTCGCGCTTTTGCACGCTTTTTTGAAATCTGAGCGGCCCGAAAGTGAGGTTATAGGTCGTGAATGCGACAAGGACGCAGCCATTAGGCTAGATAGCCGCCGCAGTGGTCTAGGGGGCCGAGGCTGCCCGCTAATTACATAAGCTCCATCCGCAACTCGTGTGCCATATGCCACGCGTACGCACGTTTTATTTCAGGTAAGAGCAGGTGCATGTTTTCAGCCCCGCTAGTACCCTGTAGCACGTACGTTACGCGATGACGATGGCTAACTATAATACACGGGTGCGATTTTACGTACCCTTGCTTGCCTGGAGTGCAGTCTCCGAACATCCATCGTATCTGCATTCTAAAATATTAACCCATATTGTTGACAAACTGTTGCCTTTATGCTTTCAAATGGTATGCATACTAATAATAACGATAAAGGTTGAAGCTTCTATCTAAAGGTCATGATTTTGTAATACCTGGTATCGAAGCTACTAATGGTCGAATTCAATTATTTTCGTTTAATTGGCACCACTAGCTGTATTCCATAGTTTCGAACATTGCTGAAGTCTACTAGTTTTAAATGTTTCGAAAATTGCAATCAAATCGAAAAGAAAGGTTTTAATAAAAAACGAAAGTAGGTTAAATTCTCAGAAAAATTGCAGATTTATATGTTTCTAAGCATATTTATATCCTTTTATACACTTTCAACTTTGGTTTTTAATATAAGTACATACAACAATGTAGATTTGATATCTTTTGTAGGACATAGGTAAATTTCCTTATCATTTTTTTCCCATGATATATGTATTATTGTTATTCTACTTGTTATACTGGCGCTGTTTGATATATATTGTTTAAATTCGTTCGAAGATAATATCGAAAGCATTTTGTGACTATTTCGAAATTTTAATAAACCGAACGTTTGGAATGCTGTTATTATCGGTATCAACACAAACAATTTTACTATATTAACTTCACTATATTAATTTACATTTACAGCGAAAATTTACTGTTTTTTTTTAATTTTCGTGTTATCAATATTTTAGATTTTATAATGTGGTGAAATACTAACCAGTAAATTGATACGCGCACAGTGTTCAAATTTGAAACGCTTTTTACTTTAAACTTAATTCATTAATTGGCATTCAATAAGTCCATTGTGACTTGGGTGTAACTTAAAAAAGGAAAAATAGTGGTTATATACAGATAATAATGTTCAAATAGATCTTAATGCCAAGTTTTTTTGTCCGCGAAAAACACTGACAATCGGGCTTTTCCACGTATCACGCTTTTCCTAGCCTGCAAAGCTCAAATTATTTAATTTCTCATCTTAATGTCATTAACTAAAATGTATTAACGATTCAATATCGCATTTAAAGATTGACTACTTGAAAATTCCTCCCACTGTCCCGTTTTTTTTTGAAAATTGTAATTGGAAAAATTCGTGAAGGCGACTAATAATAAAAGTGATTGAATTACTCAATTTTCTAATGTAGTAAAATTAAAAAAATATACATACCTAATATTATCACGTAATATTCAACCCAATTATAGGCTCCAGTTAGGTAAAAGTCGTTAGCCCTTCGTACGTCATGTCTTTCAAAAATACATAGTTGTAGAGGGATTTTTAAAATGGCATTTTTTTAGTGCACAGATGCTTACATCGTTAAACTGATGTGATTTACTTTTGCTCCTACCCCTCGTTATATAGCTATTTACGACATTAGACCGGTATTTAAGCATTTATGGCCGAGATAGTATATCACGGTCGAGCCCGCCAGGGCGAGACACGTTAATCAACGATGCCATAAACGCGAACACCAGCCGTGTGCTGTTTTTTTTTGTATATTGAACAATAAAACCATTTTGACTTTATTAAAAGAAGTATTCCAAACTATTTGCTTTAAAAATGCTTTGAATCTTGTTTGACAATACTGAAGTGTATTGTTGGTAATGATGTCTATGTCAAATTCGAGGTTAGGTTTTGCGTCAATTTGTGTCAGTCTGACGCAAAACCTAACCTGAACTCGTTGCTACGCTGGTAGATAGTTTCTACCAGACCTATATACAAAAAAAATGCCTTACCATCAACCGAAGCTGGTTGAATATGAGAACATCGTAAAGACTTGCTCTCTTGAGCAAAAACTGCTAACTACTGTTGAAGATGTATTTATAGGACATACACGATAGGCATTACTTTCTATTTCTTTTCAAATTTGCGCTACATATTGGACGTGGATTTAATTTTTTAATTATATCAATCGCTCAATACATAAAATGTGTTGCAAATTGTTATGATCGTAATATACGTAGATTTATTGATAACATTTTAATAGTGTTGTAATCTAATGCTTGAGAGGTGCTTGTGGTATAATATAACCGATAGCGCATGAACGACACTACAGCATTTTAATAAAAGTGGAGAGTCATAAATTCTATATAAAATTAAACAAATGTTGTGTGGTAATGGTTGCCAAGTACGGCAATAGATATTAACGAAACAAGTTTGATTATGAGCATCTTAATGAAACGAGTTTGCCAAAACGAGCCGGTGAGCCGAGTTCTGCGGCAATCAAACGAGTCTCGTTAAGTGCCATAAGCAAACGTGTATTGTTCAATATTTTATCTTCATCAATAAATTTTGGTTCAATGTATTTTTACTTCCTTTTACAATAAAGGAAGCCAAAAAACCTATTTTTTTAATTGGTCTGTCTGTGTGTCTGTCTGTGAACAGAATATCTCAAAAATGAAAAGAGGTATGGCGTTGAAACTTCATATATAAGTTTTGTGTACTATGTAGATGCGACAGCAAGCTTTTGAAGAAAATCGCATAACCGGAAGTAGGTGTTTACTCTTGTGATTTTTCAGTTTTTTTCGATTTTTTCAAAAACGGCTATAACGATTTTTTTTTAACTTTACATTTCTATTACATTTTTAATGTGTATTGATGTGAGATAAGTGACTTTCCAGTTGAATACTTCTAAAATGGGTTTCTTTTGTTTTTTTTTCTATTTTTTTATTAACTTCTATCTTAAATAGAACACCCGGTATATTATTACATTTTTGAATTCAGCTTAAAATTCTAGAGAAAATTTGTTTCTTGAACTAACACTCTATTTTGTGCCGTTTTTGTAAAATTTGTAATTTTGAAAATTTTTGACAATTGCTTAAAACTTAAAATAAAATTTTTGACTAATTATAAGATCACTGTAAAAGGAAGTTGTGTGCGTGTATCACACCAGATTTTTTTTATTAACTCCTGTTTTAAATAGAACACCCGGTATATTATTACATTTTTGAATTCAGCTTAAAATTCTAGAGAAAATTTGTTTCTTGAACTAACACTCTATTTGTACCGTTTTTGTAAAATTTGTAATTTTTGAAAATTTTTGCCAAATGCTTAAAAATTTAAAATCAAATTTTTGGCTAATTATAAGATCACTGTAAAAGGAAGTTGTGTGCGTGTATCACACCAGATTTTTTTATATAAAAAGAGTACGGTAATATCTATTCATTACCGTACTGAGAGCACTATGGTAATATCTATTTTCATTCAGCTCTTAACGATACTAAAATTAATTTGGTTAATAGTCAAAAACAACACTGATGAAGATAAAGGAATGTTACCGTACAGATACAGTTGTTTCAGTATGGTAATGGTTGCCATGTACGGTAAATGACTATTACCGCACAGTTACAGTTATAACATAGTTACCAGCCTACTTTTGTATATGTAAACAAAGGCTTAATATCCTAAAACCTATAAAATATAATCAAATTGTAGCGAACCCAAATTTTACGTTGTATTAATAGATTGATATTGTCCGTCGTTGCTAAACTGTCCATACCAATTAACCCGAATGTACAGTAACAGTAATTAGTAGGTTTTATACAAAGTTGACCAATTCTTAATAGAAAGTAGTTCAAGCGTTCCATAAAACCAATGTATAGCAATACATGGAGTTTTCAGCAATCTATCTCAGTGTCATCAAATGTTGACCTGCTATTCCTTAATTCCTGTTGTTTTTCACTTATCTGATAATCTGCATTATTTTGTTTACTATAATCGTCGTTAGCAATTTAAGTTTTGTACGTACTGAAGCACGGTTCTGCAGTTTGCTGGATCCATCTTCTCCCCTTCCTTTACGATGAGAACATGAATGCTTGTACCCTATTCATCTGGTATGGAACCGTCTTATACATATCTTGTCATATAGTGGAGTCATTTCTTTGTTAATATTTACCCCCCTTACAATTAAATCATTTGGATATTATCTACTCGTGGTGTCCTTCTATTTTTCAATTTTCTGATTGCTTCAGATACTTTTTATTATAAGGATGTCTTACTCATTGTCGTCTTCCTTATATCATGTCATATTCGGTTAAATATTCTTTTTATAATTGTAACATGTGATTCAAAAAAAATATTCATCAAAGAGGGCCAAGGAAGAGATTCTTATTTCACTTTTCGCAATTTTAGTTATTGCCGTGTATTACTTTATGAGTTTCTCGTCCTCTGAAGCATCATCTTTGGTATGTATTGACGAAAGTGAATACAAATATCTTGGAAAATATAAAAATAATTCAAAATCTAAACTCACATTTATAACGTATCCTAATATCACAACTATTTGTTTTAGCCAATAATCCACTTGTAACAAGGAAAAACGAAAATCTAAGAAGTTTATGAACAGAGAGTTTGTAAGGTGCTGTATATTTTCTCAAGTTTAACGGAGTTTCTATCTCCTGCTGTTTACGAGATCCCCATGATGTGTATTCTTATAGATACACTGCATATAAACAGGTAGCTAGCTATATGTTTAAGATATGGTTTTCAGATGCTAATGATTTCGTTAATATTTAATCGCTAAGATAACTTTTTATAGTTCAGCATATATTGTTTGTTACTTCTATCAATGGTAATATCATTAATGTGAATTAAATCAGCAGGATAGACAAAACAATAACAAAACGAACAACATTGTGTTTTGTTGATTTATAACCAACCGCACTAATGTTTGTATTTGTTTGTTTGCGGTTATTTCGGCTGCCGTATAAAAATTAAAAGTTAGCTTAAATGTACAATTTGATGATCTGTCATCTTGATAGATTACTTTATAATTTGCTATTCGAGCTGTTTATAACTAAGATACAAATAATACAGTCCGTTAGAAAGACATCATTGCTGTAGGGTTTGTACATTTCGTCTTTTGGGGTCTAGAACATTATACCGGACCTCGAACTATCGACGCATGTATATCAGCATAATTACCTTATAGCCGTAGCAATGATAGTCAAAAAAGCGCAGAATAAGTGTTGATTACACGAAATTCATTGATTCATTACACAGTCTTTTGTTTTGATGCCATTAAATATGTTTACAAGAAATACAACCTAAAAACTGCAACTAACTTAAAAGCAATAACAACCGCTTCTTTCTATTACACAGTCAGCTGTGAAATTTGCATTTGTTTATTTATGGACCATTTGCAATATCCCACTACAGCATTTCCAGAGCTCTTAAGCTTCTCTACTTCGAAGTTCGGTGTAATGTATTTTGATTTATTTCACTGTTATATGCTCCAGTTATGTCTTGAATTTATTAACGTGTTATCGGGAAGGGCTACCTACCTTTTTACTTTGTTATGAACGAACTAAATTCAGTGAATTTCTCGATTTGTTTAAGGTGTTTTTACCAATATCTAATCGCTTTCTAGTTGAAACTTTTTTAACATCCCACTCCCATTTCTGAACAAGGGTTGCCCCAGTTAAGTTCTTAAAGTCGTGGAATCTATATTCCATCTGAAGTAGATTCGAGCTCAATACATAGTGATTTTTTATTCTTAATATAGTGGCACTGTTCGAATGGGAATAAAAAGTTGAACACACGAAGTGTTCCCCGTATTAAAAACTACTAGTTTGTGAATTTTTAAACAATAATTACCGAAGGGCAAAAGAAATGTGAAATATCTTATTTGTTTAAAAACGTACGGTTGTTCTCTTCGTTTCCGTGGTCCAAACCGATTTAATAATTTTTAAAATAGAAGCTTTACAAGCGTACAACTCCTGATTTGCATATCATTATTTTCATATTGTTAATGTCTACATTAACTGTTATGACACTAACTAATAATGAGATGTAATTATATAGGGATTAATATTATAAAAGTACCTAGTAGATTCGTGCTCACTAATGCGTTGCATGACGTATCCAGTCAATTTTGCGTGTAATATCTCGTATTGTCTTAGGTGATAAGACGCGTTCTGTTGGGTCTCTATTTCGTGAAGCAATGCATTTGGTTGCCGTGACATTTGGCACGGTCATTTAGTAGCTTTCGTTGGCGTTCAGATATTCTAGTGTCATTTCGTCTCACACTCTGATGATAAAATCGCTTATTAGCCTATTTTGTTTTCGCTTCCAAGTGAACAACTTGGGGTTTAGCTAAATAAAAACAATTCGTAGAAATCTTATCCGTCTTTCAACAACTTTGAAGCTATATATCATATCCCAAATAAAATTATTTTGAAACCCCAACCAACTTTTCTGAGAAAAACTTTTGCACAGTGCGTCTCAATAATGCAACTTTTTCAGTGCTAGTTTAAATACAAATAGTATTCTATAATTATCTCTAATTTTGAAATAACTTTCTAGTAAGTATTAAATATTTTCGTTAACATGTTGCGACTACGCCACTGACGCCACCGTAGAGAGGGAAATAACCACCACATATATAGAAACTAGCGCAAAT
Source organism: Agriotes lineatus (assembly GCA_940337035.1). Classification (NCBI taxonomy): domain Eukaryota; kingdom Metazoa; phylum Arthropoda; class Insecta; order Coleoptera; family Elateridae; genus Agriotes; species Agriotes lineatus. The sequence goes on along the minus strand of CALNHX010002233.1, from coordinate 66,041 downwards.
GTTGTCATGATCGAGGAATAATGTGAACTAGTTTTCACCCCTTGCCAGTTTTTTTGCTCTTAACACTGTCGAATGTTAGTTTCATCGCAAAGAACCAAAAAAAATAAGGTATTACACAATCTTGGCTAGTGCATTATATTATCGGAAACAATTTCCTTGCTTCATGTGTGGCATTTATCAATTAATATTGCGTCAATGGAATACTGTATGTAATTTATATTTGTGGCTAGAATAACTTCTTCTGGCGGTTTTCATTAGAATCTATGCATTTTGGAAATTCCCCGTAGTTTGAAAATAACGAGCGGTCTTTAAAATTATTTATAACAATAATCCTCTCGGATTGCAACCTTGAATCTTCAGCATAAGCACGTAAAACACGTATTCTATTTTGTAGTAGTTGAATTGTACGTTTTTGTAATGTCATCCCGATTACTGGAAAATTGTGTTTCACGGCTCAGTAAAACATGAGCTAGGCATTAGCCAATATCATAGAGTTTTTGTTAATTTGGCCGTTTGTTGTTGTGTTTTTTTTTTCGTTTTTCAGGCTACTATGATTCACGACAGTTGTTCCGTTATCAAAGTTATGCAATTTTAAATGGCCGTATTGAAAGATTTGTGGAAAATAGTCTTGCGTTAGATGGTCTTTCGCACGAGCTTTCCGTTGCGTTCTTATGAAATTCGTAGTATCACTAGTGGCCTAACTTAAATAATTACACAGACGAGCACTTTCACTAGCAATAAAAGATTCTAAAAGCGTTGTAGGGAATTGTTATCGAAATACCAACTCAGTGAATTATAATAGATATTTACGTTATAACAAAGTACTGAAAGTGAGACTTTACAGGACAAGTAGGTAATTCGCCTTCTAGCCCAGAGTAAGTTTTCACTAAATTGGTATTAAGATCACCAGATCTGGTGAAATTTCACAAGACCTGGCAACAATAAGATAGTTACAAGCCGGGATTCCCCTGTCTCTGTATATCTGAATGATTTCTCAATGCATTTCTCTGTGTGCGCTATTGCCAGATGTATTTTAATTTCTGTAACTTTACCATGCATTAAAAAAAATATGAATTAATTTGTAACTTGTTTAAAAGTCATTTAAATTCTTGAATTAAATCATATGAATCAATTCGTGCCAACCTGCTTCCAACCTTGCGCGTTTTATTGTTTAAATCAGTCATTGCACATTACCAGAAAAAGCAAAACATTTGTTAAATTCCCTCGTGGTGTATACGTGTTCAAGAAAATAAATAATTACCGGGTTCGGGTAGCTGTAGCTCAATGGTCGAGTATACCTTATTTAGCCGAGCATCGCGGGTTGACAGTCCCCACGACCAAATAATGTTATTAACAATAAAATAAATATTGATAAACATTCTTGTGTACAATATATTTTGGAGGAGATATGATAAATGTACGGTATTCTCGCATATCTAATCGTTGTCGACGTCATGCGCTGCTGAAACGCGCGCGTCCCGGTTGCGTTTAATTAGGTGGAGTCCAATTTGTAAAGTGGCATCCGTGCGTGCGACAGCGAGGATGTCGCAACTTATCGCAGAACAAGTGACGACCGTTTCAGCTCAGCTAGTACGTGCGTTATCACATGTCGTCCGTCCTCGTCGCGCGTGGCTGGAGCTGCAATCACGGTTATTTCATCGGGTAGTGGGCGGATCAGCAAATTCGAACGTCGCGCCATCGCCTTCTGATTAAAAAACAATGTTTGCTTTCTGTAATGGAAATCGGAAGATATGCGTATAATTAAAGCATTACATTTTTGAAAGCAAAATGGTCGATAGTAAGAGTAACTAAGAAATTCAAAAAAATTACTTTCAACTTGAAACTTTTGGTAATATACGGTATACATACGTGGATAACAATCAAAATATTAATTTTCGTCTTCTAAATGGAAAGGAAGGTATAGTGTCGTATTTTCAGTAGTAATACTATAAGATACTTCGATATCATCGGGTTATTGTCGCTAACTGTGTTGCATAATAATAATAAGAGTGTTAGTTTGACAGTTTAAATAATCTGACCGCGAAGTGGGAGGATATATTCTGTCAAACTGACACGATTTGTTATTGTGCAGGAAGTTTGAAACGTATAAAACCTAAAATGTTCGAAGCACGTATTGTAAATTTCTGAAACAGGAACAAATAAATATTTTATTGACACACTCGATTTGTTTGTATTGTCCTAACCGAAAGTCGTCTCCATGGAAAGAACATATAAGTTAAGAAAATTGTTTTATCCAACACCTTCTAATAAACATGACTTTTTACGCCAATTTGAAACGTCAAAAGTTATTGTTTATCTACTCTTGTTGTTACTAATGGAAACCAGTAGAATAAAAGCATTTTTTTCCACTAGTGGAAAAAAGGCCAAAGAACAATTCATATGTATGGAACCCTATTGTAACAATAGTGAAATTTTAACATTTTTAAATTTCTTGAGCTCCACTCACGCATTTTCGTTCATTGCAAATTTAGTTTGTTGCTTCTGTGAAAATCAATTTTGTATTTTTTTCGTACAAAGATGTCGTAAAACTAACCTATTTTAACGTTTCAGTCACAGAACAATAATCTGACAGATAAAAGCTAAGTTTCAAACCGGCTGGCGTGGTCCTGAACTTCAATCCCCGGATATGCGAGTCACAACTTTGTAGTTTGTAATACTATTTGTTACAAATGAACAGGCCGCGGAGAGCCGGCAGGCACGCTAATCGAGAAGGCCGTGATCTAACCGTACCTAGCCTAGCAACCATAAACTTCACGACTGACTACAATAAACATGCACTTACCTAATTTTAAATAACCTCGTGAGCTAACTTTTCCCCTTATGGATAAAATTGAACTTTATTCACTAGTCGCATAAATATATATTATTGGATTGCCTAGTGAGTTACTCTAGTATAATCGAGAGTTATTCTAGTACAATCGATTTTGTATTATCGCAATTATACAAGATAACTTAACTAAATCCGGCCTTTTGATTGGTTGATATCGGTACGAAAAAATAATCTTTTCCTGAAATCGTCAAGAAAGCGGGCCATGACAAGCCTCAGTTTGATCTTGAAAGTGTCACTTTGCAAGACTAGTCACTTTTGAGATTTTTGCAAGACTAGGCATTTTTACTTTGCGTTACCTAAGTGACCGGTCACCGTCACCGTGCACCTTGATGCAATAGGATTTTATTTTTAAATATGTAAGAGAAAAACTAAAGTTCTCCAGCTTCCTCCGGGACTCTTTATTTGCATAAGGTTCGGTGGTAAAGCCTAGGCACATACAATATTAAATATCTCTTGACAGTGTTAATTTTTTTTTGAACGCTGTCACTAAGCATCCCGAGTGGTTTGCGCACGAGGATTTAAGCGAGCGCCGTTGTAACATGACTTGCGAGCGGTGCGCTAGGCGCCCTCTCTTAGCGACGGCTGGAACCGTGGAGCGGTGTAGATCCGTGCTGTCGAAACCTGCGCGCGCTAGGTGTTACAAAGAAGCATTTCAGAAAAAATGTAATACATTACACAGCATGAAAGTGTCTTTGCTTGACTCGGAGGCTTTGAAGAAGTACTGGGACGCTTCGCGTCCTCGTATTCTTCAACAAGCCTCCTCATCTGCAAAGTATCACTTTCATGCCTTGTAATGTAATATACTATTAATATATTGAAATCACAAGTATATTTTCAACTTATAGAGAAGAAAAAGATTATAATATTCATAATAATAATAACGATACACGATGAATAACAATTGCCCCACGGTTGTGGAGATGAACGTAAATGTTGATATTTTACCAAATTTTGTTACTTCTGCTGTTTAGTTCAACAGTAAAGTTCTTAAATATGACGACAAATTTGATATGTAACTGATAGAGGTAACTATTGATACAAGGTGCTTTAGAAAACAATCGAAGGTATGTGTCCCACTTGAAGCTTAATTAAACCATTATAAAAGGACACCAATACATGGTTAAAATTAAAACATTTATCCAAATTAATCTGTTATTCAATTCTTAACTTTCATAACAAACTTTTCGGGTTTTTCTGTGTTACGACAAATATTTTCACATACCAGAAAATACGATCTCTCAGATAATACAAATAAGCAGTCGGTTTTTACCACCTACCATGGGTATTCTACTTAACTCATTAAGATTACATTCCGTTGAAAATAACAGCTACAGTAGTTTTTTTTACCTTTTTGTAAACGTTCAATTGTTTTCCTTGCCTGACATATTTCGTAACATTCAAGTTTGATAACTTTTGCTTTTATCGCTATTAATGAAGGCGTCTACTGGTGAAAAATCTGCACACAGTATAACTATATTCTAATCAACAATTATTATTTCTTTCTATTGTTTTCTCTCGAGAGCTGACATTTGTATTTTGCTTATTATGGAGTACATTATTTTTTTTCCTTAGAAGCAAGCGTTAAAATATTAGCGCGAATGCGAAAATAGAATAAACGAAAAGGTATTAATTAGTAGAGTGGTTCCATTAGGTTTTCGGGCAATCTGGTTAACCAGTAATTTTATTTTATTTCATAACAAACTTTCCCCCTTTATACAGTGCTTTCGTAAAGTAGTGGATAAATTCGTTAAAAACGTAAAGAGTAACTTTTGGAAAAAACCCCCGGACCCGTCGATTTTTAATTGTGCCTTTTTTTCAAATAAAATCAATACATACAGGGTGGCCCGTGTAAGAGGTATGACGTCATCGATGATTTTTTAAAGTAGCAGCCCCCTTTTTTATTACGGAATTTGAAAGAAAGCATCTTTTTACTTACGTTAAGCTGATTTTTGAGTATAGGTCAGATGATCAATTTAATTTGAATGATAATTTCAAAAACAACTAAATTAAATGTAAAAAAAATTGTACACCGTTTTCTGCCTTACAGTAACTGAGATGACAGGCATGTTTTTTATTGATTGCTGTCATTGATAAAAGCGTAAAATCATACTTCTTAAAACAAAATTTAGTATTTTGCAAATTTAAATTACCTTAGCGTATGTAAAAAAAATGTGTTCTTTCAAATTCTGTAATAAAAAAAGGGGGTTGCTTGCCATTAAAAAAATACATCGATGACGTCATACCTCCTACGCGGGTCACCCTGTATGTATAGATTTTATTTGAAAAAATGCGCAAATAAAAATAAAAATGGACGGGTCCCAGTCTATTTTCCAAAAGTTATCCCTTGGATGTTTAACGAATTTATCTACTACTTTACGAAAGCACTGTATAATATTCATGAGGTTTCTTCCTGGTTACATTTATCTTAAAAGACGCTTAAAAATTCGTAGAAAAGTATTGCAGTGACAATTTTAACATAAACAAAATAATGTGTCTATGGCGGACATAATAGTTGCTACAGACTTTTTAAAAATTAGTATTTGTATACAGTGTGCCCAGTTAATGGACGATAGGAGGTATGATTGACAAAACATTTTCGAATTACGATTTCATATTTGGGTATTAAGCCAATCTTGGCTTGAAACTAATTTTAAGTATATTTTCGATTTTTTCAAATTAAGGAGTCCTTGGGATGATAGATAACAAAACACGCTTTATTCAGGTAAAGCAACTTTCTGCTCTAAATACGACAAATGTCAAATTTAAGAAAGATTAGCTTAATTTTATGAAACCGTGTACATATATTAAACTGCGTATATATATAGCGAACGAAGGGTAACGAACAAATTCGTTCGGTTAATGTATACGTACTACAAAGAATGCCACCGAACGTATTCGCCTAGGTTTGCCAGTTGGGCGATACATCAAAGGAAGTTCGTTCGTAGACTGTTCATAGCGTGTACGAAGTTCAATTGCAAACCGAGAACAAGAGTTTTGAAAAAGTGTTCCTTCTCGACTGTTCGATCACGCATAAGTCTATCCCTGTATATAGGTACTAGGGATGTTCCGAATATACAAAAATTCGTATTCGCGAATACAAATACTCTTATGAATATTCGCGAATACGAATACGAATACATGACCTAGAGTGAATAATATCAACATCAACATCGTTTTTGTACTCGCTGCAAATTTTAGAAATAGTATGGAAAATAGTTTTGTTTTTTATTTAATGTTATAGAATGGTTAATATTTAAAAAAATGTTTTATTTAATGTATGAATACCTGTTTTATTAAAATTCTTATCTAAATTTCTATAATTTTAATGTCAAATACTCTTATAATATTCGTGTTAATTTTGGCGAATACGATTACGAATACAAATATTGAAAATATAGCGAATACTCGCGAATACAAATACGAATACGAGTATTCGGAACATCCCTAATAGGTACCGTCCCCAACTTTAAAGATTAACTTCGTCCACCAGCGTCATTTTTTTTTCTTCTCGACCTCGGAAGTCGAACAGTTTCCTCGGTGATAATAATATACTACGATGCACTTGACATCATAATAATTAAATCTTCATCTTCTAGAAAAGTAAACTATACAGCACTAGTTGCGTACCTACACAAAATTAGTAACATAGTTATAGTTAGCAGTTTACTTCGTGCGTAAGTAGACATTATCACAAAGGAAAGTTACACTAGCGAACATTTGCGAAATGTGTCCATAAATATTCGGTTCGTAAAATATGGACGGCAATGCAAATTTTACGCCGAACAACGAACAAATTTCGCCAAATTCGTTTGTTACCTTTGGTTCGGCATCGTTTACTGTATGTATACGCGTCTTAATACATACTGTTTCATAATAGTAAGCCGGTATTTCTAAAATTTTACATGAAACCATAATTTTAAATTCTGCACAACTTTCCTTAATACCATCGTTTTGAAGTATGAACAGATCAGGTACTTTACCGTAATTTCTTCTAACAAACAAGATTTCAGAAAAGTAACTTGAGCACGGCGATATAAATGCATTTTATGTGTGCAAAGAGACAGATCCGACAATGCATCGCTCCGCTACACGGGCCATGCAGAGGCCACGTTTATCTTTAGCTAAATTTACCATTGGTGTACTGCAAACAGTTGCTAGCCGATTTACCTCGAGCTAGACTTTGTATATAACAGCAATGTGTTAATTTCGAACAACGGTTGTAAAAAATGCTTAACCTCATCTTTTGATTCATTAAAAATAAAAACTAAAAGATTATTATTTTTGTGATTATCAAACTTTTACTAAGGTGTTTTAACGTGTATCGCCTTCTTTTAACATATATTCTCACCCATTAAAAAAAATAGGTGTCGTCGCCACACGACTTTACTGTTTGTAAACATTAAATTTTACACTTTTTTCAAAAACTTAATAAAACTTTTTTTTGCATATAACAGTTTAAAAAATGTATTCCGATTATTTTTGAACTATGAGAACATTTTTGTAAAAATCTAATTTTGCAATTTTTTCAAAAATTATACTTTTTTGTAACTAAATATTGCTCTGTAGTCTGTACTGATAAAATATTAATATCTGGAATCACAAGTGAAGCGATTCTATTACGACAAATCGTAAATAAAGTCGCAGACTATTGCTCGACGAGAAACATGCACAATGTGCTCGCTGTGAGTGACAAATCAACAGCAATTATAATTCATGATGTTTTTTGGGTATTTCGCAACTCTGAAAAATTAAAAATATTAAATATCCAACGTTTCTAAGGACAATCTACCCTTGTCATCAACGATTAACAATTAAAACTAAAAATGATTAAGGAAACTCAGCTTTTCATTTGGTCTGAGAAACGATAAACCGGCAAAGAATTGCTTGCCACTGATATTTGATTACCTGTACTTACTTGATCTGATATTTAAGAATCGACAGCCAACTCGCATTTTCTTCGCTAAGTAAAATATACGCCGTTTCTTTAATTTTACGATCAGTTGACATCGATTCTTTGTGTTATGCCATTGTATTTTGTAGTTATTGTTCCAAGCTAGGGTTGCCATATTTCCAAAAACAAAAAGCGGGACACCAAAAGAAATTGTTAAAAAAAGAAACGAACAAATTATTTTTATTAAAAAAGAACATTTTTACGAAGAATACAAAATTTATACATACATAATATTTGTAAATTACTGTTAACTACTTACTACTATTTGGATCTTTATTCCAGTCATATTTAGTTGCTTTGGTAATATTACTAAGTAAGCAATTATTTTCTTCCTTCAACAAAAAATCGTGAAATTAATTACAGGACATATTAAAGTTATATAAAACCATTAGTATAGCAAGTACGTTATTAATTATTGCTTCTGTTTTGGTTTTTGCACTTGAAAATTTATTGGCAAGTTTAGAATCAGCAAACGTTTTAGAAATTAATTTATTAGTGCAAGAAGTTGAATTATATGAAATGTGGTGTTTAACCGTATGATATGCAAAAGCTCCTTCAATAGCAGCTACAGTTTTAGCATCCTTGGTATTATTACCAATAAAATAGGTGAGCAATTTTGTAGATGAAGAACTGCTACTCAACGCATTTTTGTGTTTGTTGCAAAATGCTTTGTAATGTCGCTTTTCCCACCATGTGATATTGAAAAGTTTGAACTAAAACAAAAAATGTTGCTCTTAAACTATCAATTTAGGATTTATTTATAGTAGGTGTGCAAGAATACTTACAATTAGCTTTAAAAACAATACCTGCATAACATACAATAAGCTTCGTCGTCGTACCGTCCTTTCCTAATGCTATAGGAAACTCTTTGGTCATAACGTCGCTAAATTTTACTTTCCTCTTTGGCATTGTAGCAAATTTTGAGCAATAAACACTGTGCACAACCGAGACCGTCGATGCCACAAAACAATAACTTCGATGCACATTCCACAACACAAACCTACAATATCATTTGATTTTTTCTACACTTTACGGTAGTTGAGTACTCCTACTGCGTTAAATATCTACACATCAAATGTTCTACAGATTCATCGTTTTTAATGCCGTCCTAACATTGAATCTATTTCCAATTTATATAATTTTTACTTCCTTTTACAATAAAGGAAGTATTGGATTCACCCCAAAAATTCGAAATTGAGTTTTCAACAGATCTTCACGTTTTAGAGTCCCCTGATCCCAAAAAACATATTTTTTTTCATTGGTCTGTGTGTCTGTCTGTGTGTGTCTGTCTGTCTGTCTGTCTGTGAACAGAATATCTCAAAAACGAAAAGCGGTATGGCGTTGAAACTTCATATATAAGTTTTGTGTACTATGTATATGAGACAGCAAGCTTTTGAAAAAAATCGCATAACCGGAAGTAGGTGTTTACTCTTGTGATTTTTCAGTTTTTTTCGATTTTTTCAAAAACGGCTCTAACGATTTTTTTTTAACTTTACATTTTTATTACATTTTGAATGTGTATTGATGTGAGATAGGTGATTTTCCAGTTGAATACTTCTAAAATGGGTTTCTTTTGTTTTTTTGTCTATTTTTTTTATTAACTCTTATTTTAAATAGAACACCCGGTATATTATTACATTTTTGAATTCAGCTTAAAATTCTAGAGAAAATTTGTCTCTTCAACTAACGCTCTATTTTGTACCGTTTTTGCAGAATTTGTAATTTTTGAAAATTTTTGACAAATGCTAAAACATTTTAAATCAAATTTTTAGCTAATTATAAGATCACTGTAAAAGGAAGTTGTGTGCGTGTATCACACCAGATTTTTTTTATATACTGAGCAGCAGCATTCTACAAAGTGCATATTTCCGACGCCCGATTGGACAGCAACCCAGAATATCATTGAGAAAGCAGGGAATTTTACTTTTTGGAGTAAACAGTCGGTTTGGTATTTCAGTTTTAGTTCTATTTCGATTATCCTCCCTTGCAAACCTCAGAGCTTGATTCTTTACTCCAAATAATTTATTTCATTTGTTCTTCTAACTAACGGGTGTCCTAAAACTTCGCTATCCAGCAGGTACTTATATGAAAAACTTGTAGTTTCTAATTTATAAACAAAAGGTACTACTTAAATGTCAAAACTGACATTTGATTTTTAAGTAACTTACCGTTGCGTTTATAAAGAACGTTGTATTATTTCAATGCGTGTTTGATAAAGAAAGTTATGGGATATTTAAAAAAGCTCGTCTATAATTCATTCACAATACCCTACGATCGAAAACTTTTATCCTCTAAAGGGCTGTGGAATTGTTTTATTACAAATTTATGTTGGCAGTCGTGGTAGTAAGTCACATTGGCATGTTATATCTGCCAATTTAAGATTATACCGTGTGTTCAAAAATACATTACATACGGGTTGACCATGGATAGTAATATCAACAGCAAGCTTTAGAATTTCCAATCACAATATCAGTTTATAATTTTTAGGTTAGGTTGCCGCTGGCTTGTAATAAGTAATAAAATTCCTTAAATCATTTATATTCTGATTAGTATCTAATTCAATGAGTCAACTGTGTTCATTAACAAAGTCCATAAGGGACGGCTGTAGAAATTCAAACGTATGAGTAATACGATGATGGCGCTGTAAGTCTATATCTAATTCGAGGTTATGAGGTAAGGTTTGCCGTCAGTTTTGGCACAAACTGACGCAAAACCTAACCTGCTAACGTCGAATTTGACATAGACTTACAGTGCCACCAACATATTATGCATACGTTTGAATCTCCACAGCCGCCTCTTATGGACTTTTTTAATGAACATATTTTATACCCATTGGCTAACGTTTAGACACAGCCGTTAAGAAAAACGCGCGTCAGTATCTAACCTGCAGTTTTGTTGTGTTCATAGAGGTTAAGTTGCATTGTAAATGAACCAATTTTTGAAGAAATGATATCTTTTATTTAAATTTAGACGATAACAGTAACAACTACATTATAAACTGTTAAACAAATAATAACAAGCAGGTAATCATTAAAATTGGAAATTATATATTTTTTATTTCACAAAAAAAATAAATAAGATGTTCAAAATGGTCACCGTTTTCTTGAAGACACAAATTTATTTGTCTTTTCATACTATGAAAAGCATTTGAGGAGTTATATTGGCACAATGTTCAGTTTTTTTTTCTACGATCGTGGCAAAATGACAACTTTTTACACAGTTTCTAGTGTCAAAAGTGACTTTTGTAGCACTCTTAATATTAGCGCCCGAATTACGTCTGCACGTTGTCATTGGTGGCGTGTTTTAATACTATATTAAAACACGTTCTGCTGTAAATTTGAATGTCAACATAACCTAAAATGACTAACACAATGTGACTGAAAAAGTGTCACCGTTTTTATATTTCTGTTACGATCGTAGAAAAATAGCGTATGATACACATATATAAGTGCCATTCAAGCACTAGCGACGTTAAAAGCACCCCGTTTTGCGTCGTGCTCTTAAAACTCGACGCACGTGCTCTAAAGGCGTACTTATAATACACTAGTATCATAATATACTATTTTGCTGTTCCTCGATGTAATTGATAGGGGTCTTATATACATTACTTTTTAGATAAGTGAATATAAAATAATCTATAATAGTCAAGTCTGGTGATCTAGGGGAAAATTCTGGATTTGAACGTAAACTAAATCTTCGATCGTCAAAAAATTCACGAAGGTAATTAATGGTCTCTTCGGTGGTGGGAGCAGTCGTGCCATTCTGTTGGAAGCAGCTTTGCTAGAGCTCATCTTCATGAAGCTGATTAATAAATTAATTTACCATATTTCGGTATCTCTGAGCAGTAACAGTTTCGTGGGAAAATATGGGTTGGACAATACGTCTTCGAGACACAGCAATCCAAATACCAATTTTAAACGGGTGAAGAGGAGTTTCACGAAAAGTATGAGGATTTTCAGCACTCCATGACCTCATATTTTGTGAATTTATATACCCCGAAACGGTGAACCAAGCCTCGTCAGGAAAAAACTGTTGAACTTAACAATTCGTCATTGTTAATTAAATTTTGTTGGAACCGCTGGCAATACGAAATTCGCCTATTGTGATCTGCTGGCAGCAACACACATAAAGCAAGTATTTTGTACGGGATTAGCTGTAAATCTTTTTTGACAATAGTATGTCAAATTCCTAATGATAAACCAATCTCCTGCGAAAGTCTACGTAGAGATGTATTGGGTTGCTCGTTGATACGTTCACGAACATCATCAACTGTATTTTGAGTACGAACTCTTGGCCTCGCTCTTGGCCTACCATTTCTACCTCTATGAGTAATGCCCCCTGTATCTCGGAATAAATCAACACATGTTCTAAGTGTGTAAAAATATCTTCCATGGAAAGCAATGCCTGGATACTGTAGATGAAATTCCGCTAAACATGGCACTGCACTGTAAATCCATTTAATGTTCACGTGAACATCATTCTGAAAATATGATTCAACCATACATTTTTTTGTTCTATTGTCAAAACCATTATAACTGTAGCTTAATTGAATTTTCATTGGTAATATCCCTAGTGAATGATAAATTGCCGATAATTTATACAGGGGGATCAAAAATAAACGTGAGAGCACATGAAAAATATTGTCTACACTGCAACTAAATACATTTGAATTACAATTGACTAAATGATTAGTTCATGTGACTTTAACATAGTCTAATAAGCTAGACGAATATGATGACGAAATATGTAGTGTAAACTAAATTTATAGGTAGGTAACATTAAAATAACAATGGGACAAGTTAAACAAGATGTTGAAAGTGAATTTGAAGTCTGTGTCAATAAAAAGCATGCTACAGATTAGGCAAGTTTTACTGTTTTCAATGGCTCCCGTGATCAAGTTTATTTTTGATCTCCCTGTAGAAGTCAAACTGTGACATGAAAAACTATGACATTGATGCAATTTTAATGTCAAAATGCCGAAAATTATATGGAAGGACACAAAGATTTAACTGCCAACAGTGCAAGTCTTCAAAAATCATAACCACAAATTGAAAACAACATAACCCAATTTTGTCATGTCTAGTTATTTCGCATACGTACTAACAAAAATATCACCCTAATATAGACTGCTGAGAGGGTAAACTTTGTGAATTTCCGAACTGCAGTGCCTCTTTGTTTCGTTGATTGCTACAGTAGACAAACTAATATCTTAGTTGTATTCAGAATACTCAGTGTTTATTTGTCTATGGTCGTATTGGCCAATCTGTATATTAAAACGTGTGAAGCGTTTTCGGTTAAACTGCGAATCCGAAGCCAATTCTCCTGCTTTTACTTGTTTTCCTTATTTTAGTTAAGCTTACTGGAGAAACACGGTTAATAATAATTAATATTAACAATAGGAGGGTAATTGGCCCCGCATTCTGCAATTTTTCCTCTTTTTCTTTCGACGTCTATTTTGACACTTCCATAAAGCCAATTTCGATAATTCGTTTTAAAAAAAAAAGTTGCCATTGTTCAGATATGCACAACATTGAAAATAAATAAATGATTTTAAAAAACAACATATTTCAGCGCGCAGGTAGTGCAGCGGGCAACGCTGTAGCAGTGGAACAAGTAAACTCTCGAAGTCGGCTTGCGATGTTGTGCTAATTTTTGCAATGGACCACTGTACTTGCACTAAACGTAAATTGAAAATCAACGGCCTGCTGAATTGTGAAGCAAACGTCAAAGTACATGTACAGTGACGGTGAATTTTTAAGAAAATCGGTATTGCTCAGCAATAAATCGTTTTTGTGCTTATTTTTATTATATGGATGTGTTTATTTACACGCTGGTTCTCTACTTTTCCTGTTATTCTCGCTAAGTTGTAAACACAGATCTGAGGCTTTCAAGTTGCGACGAATATGATATTATCACACCATCTTCTTTGTACGTGTGGTAGAAAAGAGGAGGGTAGCATAATATATATCGCCACTTGAAAGCGTAAGATCTGTTTTAAACCTTAGCGAGTGTACTGCAAGTATACATGTATTGTTGAAACGTCTTTCGACGTTGCCCGACGTCTATTTTCTATGGTCTTCCATCCTCCCATTCCATTTCGTTTATGTTGCGTTCACTCTTCGCTTTTTCTTCGAAATTTCGTAAAAGCTAGCCAATAGTGCAATAAGGTCAGGAAAATATGTCTCACACAACTTATACTTAATATCGTTCCTGGTGAACATTTTTTATTTCGCGTGATTTATTTGCATATTCATGGAAGTGAAGTTGTTAATAAAATTGTAAATAACTGAGAGTCGTATTCACATGGATCACGACAATCAACGATTCAACAATACATTAAAAGCGGCTCCCTATGGCACTATTTTAAGATCATAAAACTGTTTTGAAAGATACATGCCATAGAAAGTTAAATTCAGTTCTCTACTTTTTTCTTGCAAATTGGAATTTCAGAATATTCTATTACAGGTAAAGAGCATGCAATTAAAATGCCATCACAACTAATTGCAAAAGATGTCATTATTACACAAATATTTTGTAATAATTTATCAACTCTAGAAAACGTAGTATCTCATCATTCTCAACTTTAGCGCCAAAAATACGAGCATTGCTTTGAAATCAACAACAAAATTATATCTTCTTGCTTGATATGAAAATTAGTATATTATACATCAAGGTAGCGAAGCGCAGTATTATAACTAGTTTCCAAGACCCGGGACCAAAAGTGTTTTCGGGACTTACGAGCTAAATTTCAAGTCCCGGGACTAGTCCCGAAGATCCCGAAAATGGTCCCGATTGGGAAGTAGTATTCAGGTGAAATTTCCGAATGCAATTTGCAAAGAAAAACAAGTGTTTTAAGTCAAATAATGTATTTCTGTGCTGATAATCTGCGTTGGGGCTCGTCTATAACTTCATTGCTTTCTTCTACTAAAAATGTGCTTGTGTAATCCTTTCGTCAAGCTGCCTCTGATTATGATAATTTTATAGGAACAAACTTTTCATTTCGCCAATAGTTTATCTTCAATATATAATTTTTTTCCATATTCACTTCAAATCGTTATTTTTTTTAATGTAGAATGAAGGTATGTTGCAAATCGGAATTCATTTTAATAAAAATAACGAACACATTTAAAACCAAAAATATAAATTATTCAACTTTTGCGCACATAGTTTTAAAAGTTTACAAATTCAGTTACCTTACTCTTACTACCTACGCACACGACTACGCGTAAAATATATCTAAATCCATCAAAAGAAGCAGACAAATACATAAATAGAAGATATGAAGATATGCAATGTGGCTGAAACAACACACAAGTTTAATTCTAACCTACCGAAAACAATACCTCTCATGACTCTCATGTCTGCGCAAAACGCAAATAATGCCGAATGTACAAAAGGCATGAGTAATACGCTGGACGCCGGTGAATACCCGTCCTAATTCTCTTATATCGAGTATACGCATGTATGTTGACATTGTCCGGGACTGCGCCTGGACTGGCTGTGGTCCCGGAATTCGGTTTTTGTGGTAGAATCCCGGGACCGGATCCCGGGACTGGAAACCCTAGTTATAACCTGAGCGCGAAGGTTATAAGAAGATTCGCAACTGTCAACCTGACAATACAGCTCTTTAAAACGTCAAAATTAAAATAGTCATATTTGGTATCTTAGCAATTTATTAGTTACCACGGAGAAAATTGTTTATTTTACTTTCACTCTCATGTTGGAGAAAATCAACTTCACGACCTAAAGATAGGCCAATAACGGTGCGTTCTGAGACTAGTAGTGCAAAATAGTATATTATACATCACGGTAGCGAAGGGCAGTATTATAACCTGAGCGCAAAGGTTATAAGACGATTCGCTACCGTGGTGTATATACTATTTTTTGCACTACCAAACGGTTTTATACCTAAATTCCCAACAACTTTCGAAAATATTGTAACTGTCAACCTGACAATACAGCTCTTTAAAACGTCAAAATTAAAATAGCCATATTTGGTAACTTAGCAATTTATTAGTTACCACGGTGAAAATTGTTTATTTTACTTTCTCTCCCGTGGTGGAGAAAATCAACTTTATCTACTAGCAACATGATATTATACATTTTCGTCGTAGAAACAAAATATGAAAACCTACTCATAACTCCCAAGGGATTTGTCAAATTATTTCTCCCTCAAACTCATGGTAACCATGCAACTACAATTAACGTCTTAGCAACCATACAATGAGGCAATCCTTGATGTTACTTACATATTCTAATTTTAAATGTCATGACATTTTGAAATTTCATACTATTTTTACGAATATGCTAGTAGATAAAATATTGTATGCACCACGGGAGATATTCATGTTCTTTACCTTCGGTTGACTTACAGACCTCGGGCCAGGGGCCCTCGATCTGTAACACATGTCAACCTCCGGAAAAAAACATAGTCATATCTCCCTTAATGCATAAATATCTATTACGACCTAAAGATAGGCCAATAACAGTGCGTTCTGAGACTAGTAGTGCAAAAACAATATTTTAGTGTGATTACAATTGATCAGATAATGACATTTTATAATTTTCTAGGGAATTTCTAAATTCATTAAATTTGATCTAAATTCATTAAATTTGAGTGGAATCCATATTGGCTAAATTTGTTGCCATGTAATTAAAAACTGTTCTAACGATAACGTAAAATGTACTGCAAGAAAGTGTTTCCTTTCCTGCATACAAGAAATGTTCTTAGCGGTTATTTGAGCTTTAGCTGTACACCAAGAAAACTGTAATTACGGACCTGGCGAACGCGCGCGCGACGCTGTCCATTCATGCCGTGTAACAAGTTGATCGGTCAGCGTGCGCACGGCGCAAGCGCGGCATCCTGGCGGACGATTCAGCAACCAAATTTCACAGTCGATACAATGGCGTTGTCGATGAAAATTGTAATTTTTTTGACGTTTGCGAAAAAAACTTTTTAATCGATTCCCAACTGTGTTCGAAGAGACATTAGTCAAGAAATCGTTTGACGCGTCGCCTCCACTATAAATCGCTCGCCCCGCCCGCGTCCACGGCGGAAACGTGATGTGCAATAGTGCAAAGTGATTCGTAAAACGCCCTTATCGATTTTAGTGCCGTTTGGTGCAGCGGGACGTGCTCGGCATGTACGACCAGCGCTAAGTTTCGAGCCCTCATCCGCCAAATCTGTGTTCCGGAATCGGCTGCCGCGGTTTTTGTGTGCCAGTGACATTGCAAGATTGCGGATTTGACAGCCGCACGGTGGTTGTGTTCCTCTGGCGGCGGAAGATGCCCCCCGTCATAAACTTGGCGCGCTCGAATCCAGTCTCGCCCCGGTCTCTACCCACGGATTGCTCTTTTAGAACTTCGGCCAGCCCTTCGACGAGCTGCGGGCGAAACATGTCGTGAGGGCCCCCTTCGCATCGTTCGCTGTTCGTAAATAGGTGTTATCAGTGCCGCACGTGGTCAGATGCGTGAGCCGTTCGTCTCGATCTAAGTTTCGCAAAACAAGGCAAGCATGGTGTCCCGATACGTCACAAACGGCCCCGTCAAGCAGGAGGGCATCTGCTTGCTGCCCCCTCATCCGCAGCACTACAGGATGATGCCCCCCCAAAGTAAGTTTCGCAGCGCGTGCAGCAACCTTCGCGCCGGCCTCCAAATCATGATAATAGCGTGAAATTCGTACTATTTTAAGGCCGGTAATTACTACTATTTGTGCTGGGATGATCTCGAAAGATTGAGCGCGTGCGACGCGAAAATTTTGCACGACGTACGTCGTAGCTGGACAAATGGCCGCTGTGCACCCAGAAGTCGTGTTTTCGGCTTTTCTCCGTCGCACAGGGGCGGACTCGCCTAGATGCGCCTTTATTTTGTCAGCCCTATCGATCGCCCCGAAGGTCGCCGTTCGCTAACACGTTCTGCCTCAGCTCAATGTCGCCACCTCGCGAAATGTTTTTTTTTCTCTCTGCATGCTCAATATTCCCAGAAAGGATTCCTTTGCGAAAAAAAAGATCAAACATAATTCATTCGCTCCACTTGTAATTTTGAGCAGGCCTTGAGTGTCAATATACTCGTATTTACCAGCGTACAGAATCACGCAAAGGCGTACATAATACAATTCCAAAATAAGACTCACATTTTATACGTTATCCAAAGTGATTTACTTACAGAAAACTGTTGGAGTAACAACACACAATTAATGCTCCATACCATGGGATGCAATATAAAACTGTCACTTAATATAATAGCGCCAGAAACGAATGTCGAATAACAGTAAGAATTTCTGGGATTAGTGCAAATATAATCAATGGAGAAATTGCTTATAAAAAGCACAGTTAGTTGTCTGTACAGCAGGCAGTAACAGCAATACATATTAATAAAATGAATCAAAGGTCTTGTTATTTACTATTTTCAATATTTATACCCTTTTGATTTTAAACTACAATTCATCTTTTACGTAATTTAGTAAACTGTTGAAGTGGAAATATTCGTATTTCGAATCGTCCAAATGTTATTCAAAATTCTTGCTGAAACTGTTTCCTGTGGAATTAAATATTTTTACTACCGTTATTTTCTTCTGTCGGTTTCACAATTTCGAGTACTTTGTGAACTGACAGTTAATGAAGCTTTTATGTAGGCATTTAATATAATTTCGTGGTTTTTATATCGGAAATTTCGTTTTCATTAAACCAGTTAAATTCGTTAAATTTACAAACTTTACAATATACTGCCCCATTTGTTATATACAGGGTGTGAAAGGGTAGCTAGAGGGAATCAAAATAAAGTGTTTTTCCTTATAAACTTCCGGCCAAAACCCAGTGACAGGAAAATTGAGAAAAATGAGAATTCATTACAAACTACGGTAGCAACGTTTGTTTTAAATTCATATTGGGGATATTTGAGAGTTACTTAAATAATATTTAGTTAAAAAGTTTTAGAAATTCATTAACATAAAAGTTGCGCCTATTTTAAATTTTCTTAGAATGCTCAAAAATTGGTGCCACTTTAAGAAAATTTTAAATGGTCGTAACTTTTGTGTTAATACATTTTTATTAACTTTTAAACTAAATATTGTTCTATTAACTCTCATATATCCCCTATTTGAATTTAAAGCGGAAGTTACTGCTATAGTCTGTACTGAATGCTCATTAATTGATTTAACTTGAACTTGCTGTAACTTTCTTTTTATTGGGTTTCTATCGGAAGTTTATAAGGAGAAACACTTTATTTTGGTCTGCTCTAGCTATCCTTTCAGTCTCTTCCGTACGTTATGAAACACCCTGTATAGAACATGTCAAAATTGCACGGCGCTGTTTTAGGGACTTGTTAACATTGCACGTATGGTTAGGGAAAATTCGCGCTTTTCGGACCTATCTGCTCCGAGTCCGGGTCCCGGGTATTTAATATTTTAATCTTCCTTTGTTTTATCAATAATTCATTATTACAACAAACACATATAATCATTAACTATTAATGATAAAAATAATATATAAAAGAGAATTACTTGTCTAAATTTTATATGGAAGAGCAAATAATTAATGTATTGGTAATAGAAATAAAAAATAAGAAACTGAAAAACTCATTAAACTAATACAGGGTGTTGAAAGAAAGGGTAAAATATTTTACCCACTTATAGATCTCATCAATACAAACAAAAAAGTCCTAATAAACATGGGTCCGGAAATGCTTTGCTTCTGAGATACAGAGTGTTAAAGTTTTCAAAAAAGAACCCAGCCGCCCCTGGAATAAATAATTTAAATCTAAGTGTGCCAAAACATGATCATTAATAGCACTAGTAAACCTTCAAAGTTTCACTAAAATCGGCTAAGGGGTTTTTACTTTTTAGATATTGAAGCAATTTAGTTTTTGTCTTAACAGGTTCCGAGACGTGCAAAAATATGGGCCTTAATTTTTTTTTTAAACGAAGTGAGACCTGAAAAAATCTCAGGAGACGTAAAAGTTGCATTTTTAGTTGCTTTATTAAAAAATATATAAAAATCGTGGGCGTTATTTTTTTGTGCAAAAACCTAATCGTTATGCCCCCCTGGGCACGCCCCTGGAATTACTACATCAATTGTAATAGGACCAAAAGATACCTCATAAAGTTATAAACAAACTAAAAATTTCATTAAAAACGCTCAAAACGTTTTTAGTTAACATAAAAAAAAAGAATTTAAAAAAAACTTAACGAAGCGTTTCTGAACCCATGTTGATTGGGACATTTTTGTTTGTATTGATGAGATCTATAAGTGGGTAATAGTTATTTACCTAACAAGTTCGGGAAGTTAATTTTCCCGAATGAGCACTTTGTTTGCAGCACGACCGAAGGGAGTGCTGCATGTAGTGCGAATTCGGGAAAATTCTTCCCGAAAGAGTTAGGTACAATGTTTTTTGTAACGAATAACTCAAAATATTTAAAAAAGTTAAAAAAATATTATCTAGGGCCGGTTGCAGAAAGCAATGTTGAGTCTGGTGTTAGCTAACGCGACGTCAAAGTGAACAAAAACGAATCAAATCTCAAATGCTTATGGCAACTAATACATTAGTAAACAAAATTTGATGCGATTTTGTTCACTTTGACGCGACGTTAGCTAACACCAGACTTAACATTGCTTTCTGCAACCGGCCCTTAGTGTTTTACAACTTTACTGAGTTGGCAGCACAAATTACTAAATTTTTATACGTATCCTAGCACCTGTTAGCTTTTGTTGACGTTTACAGCGCCCCTGGAACACACAATTGCCATAGTTTTTGTGGGAAAGTAAAAAACACCCCGGTGCGGGAAAAGTCATTTTCGGCGCATCGGGAATGACCGGGAAATATGAATTTTGAAATCATGAGTGCAAAAAGTATTTTACACTTTGTTTTCAACACCTTGTATAGTAAAGTTAAAGTACATATAATATAATATAATACAGTGCGTAAATTAAGTATGTAAACGGTGGTATTATATGAATACGGCCATAGATAGACCTCTGAAATTTGGTATAGAAGTAAAACATACGGTTTTCTACTAATATTCGTGGTTCCCTATACCCAAAAATTACCTTAGCGTAAGTAAAAAGATGCGTTCTTTCAGATTCCGTAATAAAAAAGGGGGTTTCTATTTAAAAAAACATCGATAACGCCATACCTAATACAGGGACACCCTGTATGTATGCATTTTATTTCAAAAAATGCTCAAATAAAAATAAAAATCGACGGGTCCGAGAATTTTAGCCGGAAACGTACATGTTACGAAATACTGAATTTATTCCAGACTTTTGGGACACGGTATAATCCATTCAGGAAACTCCCGTCCCGTGACGTAAGTCACTATCAGTTGATTAATATGAAAATCGCTAATAGGGTGTTAGTCATTTTTGCATTTATGTTGGCGCCATTTTCAATTTAAATTTCAAGTTTTTGTTTTTACTTTCACTTTGACATTTGAATTATTGAAGTACATTTTGATTAATTATCTTCTTCTACCTAATTATTTTTTTAAATATAATGGATGAAGTGAAGCAAAGACGAAATCTACTTTCAGCTAGAGAAAAAGAAGCCGTATGTAAATATTGCTTAGAACGATGCATATTTAAGTTTAGCAAAATAATAAATAATTTGCCATAACCTTACTTACAAGTTTGATGGTACCGACTGTTAAAGTACAATCAGCTGAAATGATAGGTACTTCGCACTTATCACGTACACTCAAAAGTTTGCATTGGACACTGTAAATGTCATGGGAGTTTCCTAAATGGATTATAGGCAAGTTTGCTATTTTTAATAATCCTCGCCGATTTAAGTCAAGATTCTATTCAATAATTCCCAAATAAAAAGTCCATTTGGCCGCCTTACTACTTTACTTAAGTCAGCATTCTATTATTAACTTGAACAAAACACTGTTTGGAATTGCCGTTTTTTTTGGGGTTCACTATAAATTCACATTTATAAGAATCTAATAATTACGACCATGACTATCCCTGGAGTACTTGTTTTATCATGTTAATTATCCTGTGAAAATGCTATTGATATGTTTATGTAAACAATTTTGTAGCGGACCAGTCCTTAAGTAGTGAGAACTAATCTTGCCTTGTGTATAATTAAATAAGAATTATATGGAATCGTCTTCTCAAAATTCCAAGATTTGTTGTAATTCCATTTCCTATAGTAGCAAAGAACTTTCTAGCTGAGTCGGTCAGTTTTCAATAAATGCTATTAACTCCTCGCATGTATGGCCTACCTAAGATACATAAGGAGGGCGTGCCGTTGAGACCAATTGTCAGCGCGATCAATTCTCCTACACATGCTTTGGCAAGACATTTAACCAGTATACTACAGCCTCTAACTGGTAAAACAGACTCCTTTCTCAAGGATTCAGCAGATTTTGTCCAGAAACTGAAGAACATAAAGTTAAGCAAAGATGATCTCTTAGTCAGTTTCGACGTAGTATCACTCTTCACGAAAGTGCCGGTTGATGAGGTGCTAGTAATGCTTAAAGATCTCTTGCCTACAAACCAAGTTGAACTTGTCGAAATTTGCATGAAAAACACTTACTACAGTTGGAACAATAAACTATACGAACAAGTCGAAGGAGCGGCCATGGGTTCACCGCTATCACCTGTTATCGCTAATATCTACATGGAAGCTTTTGAAACCAAGGCTCTCGAACAAGCGCAGCTAAAACCGACTTGCTGGTTGAGATATGTAGATGATACCTTTGTCATCTGGTCACATGGACGCCAGACATTGAATCTGTTTCTAAAACACCTGAATTCTGAACATACAATTCACAATGGAAGTAGAGGAAAATTGCAGTATTCCGTTTCTACACGTCCTGGTTAAACGTAAATCAGATGGCAGTTTAGGACATGCAGTCTAAGAAAACACACACGGACAGATATCTAAATGCTGACTCACACCATCATCCAATGCAAAAAGCAACAGTTCCCCAGACTTTGGCGACAAGAACCGTTCGTATCTCAGATGAAGAAAATCTAGAGAGAGAAAAGCTACATCTGTTTGACTCTTTACAAAAGAACGGATACACAACTACCGCCATACGAAAAGCACTAGACAAGACTATGACACAAAAGGCTAAAGAAGAATCCCCACCTCTGGAACGCTTAGCATTTCTACCTTACGTTAAAGGCTCGACTGATAAGATAGGACCTGTCCTGCAACGATGCAACATCAAAACTGTGTTCACGAGCAAGAAAACTTTGGGTAACGGCTTCAGATCGGTAAAAGACAAGATTCCAAGTTTAAAAACCGCTGCCGTACATCGCATTCCTTGTTCTTGCGGCTCGAGTTACATTGGACAGACTGGTCGTTCCGTTGATCTAAGACTCCCAAGAACACAAAGGCGATTGCAAACACAAACGCATCACAAAATTAGCCGTAGCTGAGCATACATCTACAAATGGGCACACTCTAGAATTTGAGCATGCCAGAGTACTTGCCAGAATACCTCATTACTTCCCGCGAGTGATACGTGAAGTCATAGAAATACTAAACATCCAAATAATATCAACAGGGAAGATGGCTTGAAGCTTAGTAAAACGTGGGCCCCTGTGCGTCATACGGCCACGCCCCGCGGATTACGTTGCACTCGGATGACCAACCAGCGTTACGCCACTCCGCGCGCCTGGCACAGAGGACTATAAATAGCTCCACACCAACCTTCGGTTCTTAGTCCGACTCACAAAGCAACCACTAATAGAGCGATTTCTCAAACAGTAAGCTTGAATAAAAGTTTCAGCGCCCTACAACGGGTGGGCCAGAAACTATTCAGGCAAGGCGGCAAAATTTAAATACGCTATTACTACGATATTTGGATTAATCAAGGATATACCGTCAACACCAATACAAATTTTGCATATACATAATTTGCCTTCATCAGAATCTCGATTTTAAAGTTTTGAACCGCATAAATCGGAATATGCAAAATCTTTATAGGTTCTGAAGTTTACAATAATTATGGAAAATTCAAACAAAATATTTGCGAATAACAAATATATTTAAGTAATTCAAATAGCAATATTGTTTAATAGGTATTGTCAATCTTACAATAGTCGTGCTCAATTGCAACAATTTGCTTTGGTTAAAAATGCTTTTCACGCATTTTAAATGATTTGTCGGTGTCAGTTTGACGTATGAGTTTACTATTTACGCACTTTTCAAAAGGGGGACAGGTGACACCAGCGCCTCCTGACGGATGGGCCAATCTCTAACAATTATTTGATTTGACAGATGCATTCAGAAAATGCTTCTATTAGTAGGTTTTTCTATGCCGTTGGGAAACTTGTGTCTCCTACACTAAATCGGCACAATTTGAAGCAACACTTGTTCACATACCGACCCATAATTAATTATAGTTTGGTTCACAACCTTGTCGAGTGGCGACACTAGCACCCTACGACGGGTGGGCCAGTCCCTAACAATTATTTGACAGGTGCATTTAAGAAACTCCTCTATTAGTGGTTGCTTTGTGGTCCGACTTTCACTCTGATGATGCAAGCTGCAAGGTCTTGCGAAACGTTAGTGAATATGGATGCACAAACAGCAAAACGGCCAAATCTGCCTAAGTATCCTCGTTCTCAAGATACTCAAACAACACGAGCCACCAAAGAGCATGGCCATCGAGCGGGTTTTTGCTCGACTTCACAAGGTGCAAGGCACATTAAGCCAGAGAATGCTGGGTGTTCATCTACAAATACTACGCGGTCTAAGCCGAAATTCTATGCTAAGGAGAATAGTTTTCAATAAGTTAGTGTCCACCAAAGAAGACTTAAATAATTTATCCAAAGAATTCTCACTAATCCAATGGCTATAGTGATGTACAAGATGTTACTCTATAAGATGTCGGGAGGAATTAACAATTAAAATAAGAATAAAATTCTAATAGCATCATCAGAAAGAGTGTCGCAATTATCAACTTTTATATGGGTGCGTCTTAAATTAAAAATATTGACATCAATTAATTGGCTAAAAATAGTTTATCTGTGGTTCTGGTTGTTACTTCAATTACACGGAAGTACAGATAACATACATTGAACGTATCCAAATGTCATCTTAAATGTGCATAAAGCAACACTGACCGCGCTGTTGATGGCAGAGAGTGTAATTTAAATGTTCAGATTTACATCATGGACAAATTGTTGAAAATCGAACAAATTAATTTAAGTTTTTCGATATAAACTATGTAATCGTAAGAACGTTCCAATAAGCTTAGTGACATCATGTTGCGAAACACTAATAATGTATGTATCATGTGTTCAAAAAGAAATTGCGTAAGGGTTGGTCATGAAAAATATGCGTCAATCATAAGTTTTCTGTTTTGTTTTAAAAATCATTATAGTAATTGTAGTTCAATTGAATTTTCCACGGCCTGCTGAATTGTGTGTCACCGTTTCTCACACAATTCAGCAGGCCGTGGAATTTTCAATATAATCTTATGACAACAATAACAGCAATGACAGTTTAATGAATTCTGAAATTTGCTGTTGATATAACTTGTATTTTCCATGGCAAATCCGTATGTAATTTATTTTTAATACATGGTACAGTGATTTTTTTTAAATTCAATTGCAGCAGGCCGTGTATAGCCTGAATCAGTTGGCAGTACTGAATTTCATTGTCAATCCATGTCAAATTCGAGGTTAGTAGGTTAGGTTTTGTTTTCATTCGACACACACTGACGGAAAACTTAACCTGCAAATCTCGAATTTGACATAGACTGACAGTACACTCAGTACTGCCAACTGATTCAGGCTATCCAGGGCCTGCTGCAATTGAGTTTTTAAAAAATCACTCAGTGTAAGTACGCACATACAAGTTGGAATAAATTCGGTAAAAAAAGAAAGAAACTCCAAAACTTCAACTCGAGTTTTATAGGAATTGCAGTTTTTTTAAAAGAAAATCCTATGGCGAATTACAAAAAAAAAACGTGTATTTACGCATAAAAGCAACATGGAAGTGATCTGAATAGCCATGTTTGTAGACATCTTCTCTTATCGTAGAAGGTTTTGATAGAACGGCAGAGCCAAATAGCCATGTTAGTAATCGGTTCTGGCACGTCAGTAAATTCCTGCTGCATATTTCACTTTCTCGGTCGGTCCAACGACCATCTCTTTGTTTGCCCTTCCCCTCCGCGAAATGTCTGTATAGGACAACAATGGGGACTAGGGGGGTGAATCAGCTCAAGGTCGGGTCGACATTTTTGAGGGTGGCGTTTGTGAGAGTGCAGGTCGCAGTTCACAATGCTACATACAAATCTAATTTGAAGTTTATGGGCTCCTCTTAGGTTTTACTTCTTTTGCCAAGACATTTCGAGTTCTTGTAGGCAATTCAAAACCCTATGAAAAACTTGCTATCGGATTAGTAGTGGTAAAATTAATATTTAGCAAATTCTAAAAGTTCAGTAGTTGGTAAATAGAGGAATTGTCTGACAACATTTTTTTACCTGTTAGTTTAAAAAATACCAGAATATTGATATATTGATGTCATAACAAAATGGGCATTTTAAGAAATTTAGAGAAAATAAATTATCGCCCCAATGTTTCTGTCGACTGTTATGGGCTGCTGTTATCGTATGATATATTTAACTTTGTAACTTCCCTTGTCTGAAAGACGAAGGAAGTATTCTAATCACGAAAAAATCACCTTCCGAGATTTCTTCAGATCTTCACGTTTCAAGGTCTCTAGATGACGAAAGAGAGATTTTTTTAATTCCGTCTGTCTGTCTGTTGGCAGTATAGCTCAAAAACTATTTGTCGGGGGAAGAGGATATTTTCCATACATATTATATATCAACCTCGCATGAACCCGGTACAATTTCATACAAATATATATATATATAGGGTGAGCACTAGGGATGCGTCGGAGCGGGTTTTTTCTGATTCGGCCGAATACCGAATATTCATCCTAAAATCCGAATGTAATACCTAAAAACGAAAGGGAACAAATTAAATGCTCGGTATTTTATTCCTAGGGCAGATCATATTTTGTCCAAATGCATGATTAGAAAATAAATGTTCGATAAAAATACTAAACGTTCGATAAGTGCATTGAGTGCTCGGTATAAAATTGATATGCATCCTAAGAAAATAAATGTTCCATAAAAATACTAGATTCTGTACAATGATAATGAACGCCCTGTATAAAATTCAAATGCCTATTAAAATAATAAACATTCGATAAACATAAAAGACGCTCGATACAAAATAAAGATGCACATACAAAATACAAATCTTTGGGCAAATAATAATAGACAAAACGTACGTACGATAATTACAATCAATGCTCGGTATGAAATTTACTTGTGTTCTTTTGCTTGTTTTTTTTGTTTACCTATAATTAAAAACAATGATTTTATCTAGGTAAACTTTAATACTCAGAAAGAATATTTTTATTAAAAAAGTACCTACATAACTTGATAAAATACAACACAGCTATTTAAAAAAATATATAATAAATTCTGATAGGTAACACATAAACAACGAAACAACACTTCCAAAAAGGAAACTCTGACCATACATACATAATGAAACAACATTAATTCAAGTAGATATTCAAAAAAGAAGAAAGAAGTAATAATATAGTTCCATGGTAATAACATAACATAAGTATAGTACGTATAATCAAAAATAAATTTTTGGTAGACATCAAAAACCGAAAAAGAGAAAGTTTGCTGTATTCTATTTGAGATAGTATGAAAGCCTCAGCATCTTCGCCATCTGGTACCTGAGAATGATCGATGCATTTTTTTTTCTAATTTACCAGGACTTATGGAATTTGAACAGAATTTGACGTTCTTTGCTATTGCACACTAGTTTTCTTTTCTATTCCTTATCTATCTTCTTCCGTCTTTTCTTTGGCGCATGCTTCTCAAATACATCACTCTCACTTTCTTCAAATAACATGCACTGATACGCACACACGTCCATTCAGTTTTTCTAGTTTAGGCTGCACTTGGCGAGCAAATCGAACCCTTGAAACGCATTAAATTATCGAGCGTTTATTAATACAATATGATACAAAATTTCAATTAATAGTAAACTTTAGCTATAGATCATTTGTAGTCCATTTTCTAAACGCTAAAAACTCGCCAAAGTTCTAACTTCGTTGACTCAAAACCGATTTTGAACATTTTTTTTTTATTATTTCGGCAAAAGTTTATAGAAAAGTTCCCCATAGGTGAGAAGGTGTGCTTTTTGTTTTTTTAATTGTTATTAACAAATAAGTGTTTTTTTAATATACTCTTAATTAAAAAATTTATAACTATTTGATTTATTTAAACAATTGCCTGAAATTTGATAACTTAAGGTTTTTGGGGTCGCAGATTACGAATCTGGCCTCAAAATGGGTCTAAAAACAAAATGTCGTCGAAGGTCTAATTTTTTATTTTATTTATTTTTTTATTTTTATTAGTAGTCTGGGAGGTTTTGGGGTTGCTGATTATGAATTTGACATTAAAACTTAACTAAAACAAAAAATGACGGATCCAAAATGGCGGAAAGGGGTAATTTTTTTTTAAATTTCTGATACCAATATCTAGAAGTTTTTTGGGTCGCTCATCCCAAATTTTATGTTAAAATTTATCATAAATGGAAAACGGTGTCTGAAAAATGGTGGAAACAAATGATAGAAGAGTTAAATGAGTATTCAAGATATTATAATTTAATTGATTTATTAAAATTAACCCAAGATTCATTTAACAACAAAAAACAAAATTATTTAGCTTTATTTTCTTCTTCCTCTACTTTTTCCATTGACACTGCCGGTCGTGAATTAAGGCAACTATTTCCGCCACATTCACCGCAAGCCGCTGGCCCTAAAGGCCACTTTTCCTATACCCACAAGCTGGCCCGCAACTAGTTTTATAGTTGCAAAAAAATAATTTTGAAGATGTTTTGTGGATCTGGTTCTTGTGTCATTAGGATTCGAAAACACTTTCCTGTATCATATTTCCAACCCCAATCTTCCCTTGAAATATCTTGGTTTCCCAGCCACAACTGTGTTTGCAAATACACGTGTTTTAAATGTTGTTCTGCTGGATCCATCGTAGGGCACAATTATGCTAATTAACGCTACTTTTTTAGTAGACGCCTTAATAAAAGAATCAAACCCAAAATTCAAAATGTTTTTATTTAAAAAATATATGTATTGTACTGTCTGTAATCTCATTTTCCTTGCGGTATATGAATAATAAAAAACTTTCAATCGCTTAAACATTTCTGTAAGAGTTTAAGCAGTTACCTTTCTTTGCACCATACATTGCAAGCATACATTTTATACCAAAATTTTTTATATAAATTTTTGCAGTCTCTTGCAAATCACTGCTATTTTCAAATATTTTGACAAATTTCTTCTTTCCTGAACATATAGCCATTGCTTCATTTACTAGGACTTATCCATGTGGATCTTTAATAAGGTGCCGGTCCTATTCGTCTTGTTCATCCTTATACGTCTTCAATATATTAAACTATATTCAAAAGCCATAATCTGCACCTTGATACCAAAACTCGCATGCTAAGATGCTACATTTTTCCCATCTTGCTCTATGGGGTCCAGTCCTAGACACTTAACGAAACAATCACAAAAAAAATCGAAGCCTTTGAAATGTGGTTATACCGGAGAATATTGCGGATATTATGGAAAGACCGTGTAATAAATATTAAAGTCCTAGACAGAATGAAAAAAAAAAGTAGAGAGATCATGGACAACACCAAGATATGCAAATTCCAATACTTCGGACAAATAATGAGGAATGAGAATAAGTACATCCTACTACAATCTATTATTATACAAGGCAGGATATATGGCAAACGTGGACCAGGACGCGGAAGAATATCTTGGTTGCAAAACCTAAAGGCGTGGTATGCGAAATCATCCAATGAGTTATCTAGGATTGCAACCAATAAAGTGAAGATAGCCGTGTTAATGGCAAACATACGAAATCTGATAAGCACCTGAACAAGAAGAAGAAGAAGATTATTTCTTCTGTTAAAACATGCTGAAGTGTTACATCCAGTTAAAGCATGTACAGAAAGAACATGCTCACTACAATTTATTGGGATGCGGAAATTGCAGGCTTTTAAAAGAAGTCAAACAAGGATATTATTTGCAGCTAAAGTTTCTTTTAAAAAATTAATAAAACGACATGAAAGACATTTGCCAGAATTTTTTCTTGATACCACTTTAAAAACCTGTCTCTTTCAAATCGAGTATCTGGTGCAGTTTTCGTTTTTAGACGTCGGTCTCTTTCAGCAGATTTTATTCTATGTTTCTGATAATCGACAAAAACACTTGTTTTTTTCCATAACTACGTACAATAAAATTAATATATCTAAAATTGCACCATACTGTTGAACAAGTTGCCATTTGTTTTTATGTAATAAGATTCCTCCGTCAGTCACAAACAGAAAAATCTTTTAATTCAGAAATATCTTTTGGAAATTGTACAAAGAGGTCGTAGAAAACACATTTTTAGGCGTTGGAATTTATATGTATTTATATGTTATATTTAAATGTATTTAATCTACTTAAATTTGAGTTAATTTAACAATTTAGAATTTTATTTGTATATAATGTTTATTAAATAATAATAATAATAATCGTACACAATAAAAATTTACCTTTTAATGCTATATTTATAATTAATGTGTCCAAATCCCTAGATATGAGGCAACGTGCGGAATTCAGAAATGAAGCTATTTTGCCGATTTAAAGAAGTTATTTTTCATTTTTGATAAATTTTAACATAAAATTTGAAATCAGCGACCCTAAAAACCCGATAGTATAGCTAAAAACTAAAGTCCGAATAAAAAAAATTAAGCTTTTTCGTCATCTTAGATCCGCCATTTTTTGTTTTAGTTGAGTTTTAATGTTAAATTCGTAATCAGCGACCCCAAAAACCCCTAGGCATCTAATAAAAATTAAAAAAAGAAAATAAAAAATTAGACCTTCGACGCCATTTTGTAGACGCCATTTTTGTTTTTAGACCAATTTTTAGGCGAGATTCGTAATCTGTGAACCCAAAAACCTTATGTTATCAAATGTCAGGCAATGGTTTAAATAAATAAAGAAGTTATAATTTTTTTTAATTAAGAATATATTAAAAACACTAATTTATTAATAACAATTGAAAAAATAAAAAGCACACCTTCTCACCTATGGGGAATTTTTCTATATACTTTTTCCGAAATAATAAAAAAAAAATGTTCAAAATCGGTTTTGAGTCAACGAAGTTAGAACTTTTTTCCTTTAGTAAATGGACTATTGGTTTTTTAAGGTAAATATTTAATTAGAATAGCGAGCAGAACTTACCTTGCAAAGATATATTTTATATTGTTGGTTTTGTTAAAATAAAAAGCATTTCCAATTAAGTTAACGTGCATTTTTAATTTTTTATCGAGCATTTAGTATTTGTTTAGCTTGCAGAACGCATTAAAATATCGAATGTTTATTACCACCCAAAACGAAAATCTCGAAAAAACACTGATACATATATTTTTTTATTATAGTAATAAAATAAAAAAATTATTTGAACAAACGGTTTATTTAGCAAATACGTTTTAGAAACACACCAAGCGAAATAATAAACGACACAGATATTGAAATACGAAATAACAGACCTACCAACTACCACATTAAATATTTGTAAAAAACATAAGAACTACTTAAGCACAAAAATAAAGCTTTTTTTTTCTTTCTGCACTTCGCAAATTTTTAATTATCACACATCAAAATATTCCAAACACCACTTATTTTTTTATCAATTTTGTTTAAATGTAGTCGAAACCTTCTAAACTTCAGCTCAAAACGCGAAATGAAATAAATATTCTAACCACGCATAGCAAATTTGCGAGTTGCAACAATAATTTTGTTGTTTGCAATTGCAAGCTTCGGCCGAAACGGGCCGCCGAAGCCGAATCGATGCTTCGGCGAATCCCTAGTGAGCACATTAAAAAAATAAAATTTTGTTTATTTCTGGGTTAATTTTGAAATAGAAGGAAGTAATAACTTTCACATAGGTCAGGCTTTACATTTGCCGAAAATAAGACTCAACCGATACAAGATAATGTCACAAAAGAGTAAAAACATTTCAACAATAACATCGTTCTGTTCAAGAGAAGCGCGCGCCGCACTCATTCGTAATAGCTTTGGTGGCGCAGTTGGACTGACTGTGGACGCTGTTACGAGCGCTATGCAGATGCGGCGGGTTCAAATTCCAGCGGGACACATTTTTTTTATTTGAAAATTTATTTAATTTATTAGAAACGTGAAGATATTTTTACTCCTAACTTAATTTGATTTTTAAAATTATTTAGTGTTACAATATCGACCAGGGAAGCTCTGGGTAAAGTCTTTCACAGATTTTTTATTACAATTTTTTTCTGAAATCGTCAAGAAAGCGGGCTATGTCAACACTCAGTTTGATCTTGAAAGTGTCACTTTGCAAGACTAGTCATTTTTACTTTACATCACCTAAGTGACTGGTTACCTTCACCATGCGTCTTAATTCTATTTTTAAAGATGTCGAAGAGAAAATAAAATCCTTCTGCTTCCTTCAAGACTTTTTATTTGCAGAAAGTTCTGTAAGGCCTAGCAGTAGCACATACAATATTAGATAGTTTTGACAGTGTTGTTTTTTATTAAGACGTATAAATAAGGTGAATACTTTGCTGGCGCGAGGTTTTAAGCGAGCGCCGTTGAAACATGAGTAGCGAGCGGTGCGCTTGGCGCCATCTCTTGGCGACGGCTGGAACCGTGGAGCGGTGTATATCCGTGCTACCGAAGCCTGCGCGCACTAGGTGTTACAAAGAAAGATTGCAGAAAAAAATTAATACATTACACAGCATGAAAGTGTCTATGCTCGACTCGGGGAGGCTTTGAAGAAGTACTCGGACGCTTCGCGTCCTCGTATTCTTCAACAAGCCTCCTCATCTGCAAAGTATCACTTTCATGCCTTGTAATGTAATATACTATTGTTTGCAAGTAAGTTGTTCACAAACATACTACGGTAGTTAGTTTTCGGATATTTTCACAGCTCTGCGAAATCGTAGAGGCTAAGTACAGAAATGGCATAAAGCGCAATCTTTACTCGTACGAAGAATTACAACCTACCGTTTCAGTAGAAAATTAGTACGTCAACGAACTGATTTTCCTTAATACTACTACATACATATACAATGTGTAGCAATCCTATAAATCAAATATCTTAACCAACGGACTGTTCTGAACGCAATTGTCTCGACCATCACTTGTCTCTACATTGAAAATGTGGAATTTCGTAATAGATTATGTACTCATTACCTGTCGGTATGTATTATCGTCTTTATAGTCTGATTTTTTATTATGGCAAGGAGTACATTGTGGTTGAAATTATTGCAACAGTGTAGCTGGTGTGACATTTAATGTCACAATAAGAAACTAAAGTTGAAATGGTAAATTGAATTCCATTTGTCAACGATACATCATACCATACTAAATTTCAAATAAGAATACAGTAGGTTGCGCTCTAAACTCAAACTTAGTTTTACACAAAAAAATTAAGTTTGTTTGACTGCTCATGTTTTACAATAATTTTGTAGGTACTATATAATACAAATAAACAATGTAGGTCAGCCTTTTTTGTTCATTATTTATCGGTTTTTCTTTTACAGTATTATCATTCATACCAAATGTCATATTGATTTCGGAGGCTTCCACGGCCCTTGTCATTAAGTAAAAAACGACTTCCAGGATTGGACCGTGTCATTATTGAGGTCGAAGAACTCAACGTTTCGCCCACTTTCGTAAGGGATGAGTCGAGTTTAGCCTCTGGCGTGGTTAACACGTTGAGTTACCTTGCTCTTTTTGCTTTGTCCTCCTGCTTTGAGTTCTTCGACCTCAATAATGACACGGTCCAATCCCGTAAGTAGTTCTTAGCAAATGTCATATTGACAATTTAAAAATTATATTTGATTGTCAGATGGTTGTAATGATGACTTTGTTTCGACCAATCACGGCCATAGTTATGACTAGTATTTAGTTCCAAGTACTGAATGCTTATTTGAAATTTAGTATAGTTCTAGTTCAGTATCTGCGATGCTGAATGAAGAAGTATTATCAGGAACACTGAAAACAGCTCTAGTAAAATGTTATTTTAATCTAAACAACTTGGCTCCAATGTTAACAAAAGGGATCTCTAGACATAATTTCCCCGGTGATAATTCATTAGAGGTTTCTTAATTAGTGTATGTAGTATGTATTACTATGAAATTTAAAAAAAAAATATTAATCATTTTATGTAGGTATCTTTTTTAAAATTTCAAATTATACTGGTTAAGCGCACTACGAGCTGTGCAAGTTGTAATGGGCTGCAGCGGGGAAGTTGTGAGATTGGCCTACAGATTTTTAACGGAAGTTTTAATAAATTTTTCTATTGTTGAAACTGTTAACTCGCGGTGCAGTTGTGAGTTTCTCAGTAGGTACTTTATTTTGAAGAGGTTGCATTTTTTAATGTTTGTTTTACTTGTAGTAGGTATCTTATGTTACAGCATTTGAATTAACAATTTTTAAAATGGTATTTTCATAAACAATTGAAAAGATGCCAAAATACTAGGACGAAACCATCCAATATGACGATTATTGTTTCAAGAGGATTTAAGGAGAATATTAAGGGTGACTGGATAAAAATCCTGGGAAACTATAGTGTGAGTGACTCCTCCTGTGTGATTGACATACCTCAATTAAAATTTCTCTTGAACAATCTGATTCTCAATCAGCTACTTAATCAAAGTTAGACTCATTATTCGGCATATAGAACGTAAATATATCCTTTTTTGTTTATATTATTTAATGTTCATGTAAATATTTACTTGTGTAACCTATGTGGATTGTACGTCCTACAGCACTTAGGCCACTTTTCCGGGCCCATTGTGCCTATTAGAACTACTACTACCTTAAATTACCCTTAACCTAACCTATGGTAAGGGGCTTCCTGGAGCTGACAACTGCCGAGGTCCGGATTCGAACCATCGGCCACAGACTCCCGAAAAACCCCTGTGACCTCGACTGCAAGCGATCGCCGCACTCTCCTATCGAGCCACCTGTGACCTATGTAATTTTATAATTCTGTATTATGCTTGATATTGGTGGTGTCCTTAGTTCATGTAATCATAATAGTATATTATACACCAAGGTTGAAAAGACCATCATTATAGCGTAAGTGCCAAGATTGTACCCCTAGGCCTCCGAGGGGTACAAGACGGGCGGACTATAATAGTATTCTCGAGTACGGTGTATATACACTATTTTTGTACTACTAGCACCTTAAATCCTAGCATTCTTAGCCCATGGTAATTGTAAGAGTTCATTAATACTCATTAAAATTAAACATGCCGAATTTCAAACGTGTGCCGGTTTCTGTAAATTGGCTCACGCGAGGGGCATGCTCGCGAATTCCGAACGACCAATGACATTCGCCAGTTGACATCATTATTTCCCGTCGTTAAGGTGAATAATAACTTATTATTTACCACTGGGCTATAATAATCAACTTCACGTCCCTAAAATGGCAATAATGGTGTGTTCTAAGACTAGTAGTGCAAAAAAGATGTTAATTATGTCGTAGATTTTTTTAAATTGTATTTTCTATGTTAACGTTAA
Organism: Agriotes lineatus; assembly: GCA_940337035.1. Classification (NCBI taxonomy): domain Eukaryota; kingdom Metazoa; phylum Arthropoda; class Insecta; order Coleoptera; family Elateridae; genus Agriotes; species Agriotes lineatus. The sequence goes on along the minus strand of CALNHX010002233.1, from coordinate 30,606 downwards.
ATTGTGTATAATGTCATTTGTATTTTTTATAGCAGTTTGGTTCGTTCAAAAATAAGTTTTGTTATCTGTATTACAATTTGTTTTTGTTGCATTACTTCTCAAACTTAAAAAAATATCCATGACATTATTATATTGTCAATAATTATTATAAATTTAGTAATTCTTGTAAACAGATGCACAGCCCGAATCTTCCATACACTGTTTAAATAATTTCAATTACAGTCTACTCCATTTCTATAACAAAGAACAGTATACAGCTACTTTATTATTTATTTTAGACCCAATAAACCTTATATCAAATCAAATTACACATAAAACCTACATTTTAACACAATCAACAAATTTTTATCTTCAATTGTTTCAGAGTGGTGACGTCACGTGCAATTTTTTTAAATGACACTGTATATATTTTTTGACATTTTCTGGTAGAGGTTTTTTTTCTCTTTTCAACAATATAAATATTTCATGCACTTGCATAAAAAAATTTTCGTGAAAAATTACAAAAAATTACAAAAACTTTTTCACAGTGGGAGGCCATGTACAAAACTGTAAACAAAAGTGTAACTCAGAAAAACAAAACAAATAGTAGCCAAACGCTTTAACTGTCAGATTTCAGAATAATCTAAAGTGTTTATTGTTTTGTTTTTCTGAGTTACACTTTTGTTTATAGTTTTGTACGGTGGCCTCCCACCGATAAAAACGTTTTTTAATTTTTCTCGAAAATTTTCTTATGTAAGGGCATAAAATGTTTATATTGTTGAAAAGAGAAAAAAAACCTCGACCAGAAAATGTAAAAAAATATATAGTGTCATTTAAAAAAATTGCACGTGACGTCACCACTCTGAAACAATTGAAGATAAAAAATTTTTGATAGTGTTAAAATGTAGGTTTTTATGTGCCATTTGATTTGATATAAGGTATATTGGGTCTAAAATAAATAATAAAGTAGCTAGAAGGCGGGGCCTTTTTTATAGAACAGACGGTATATACGTAACGTGACCAGACGTCCCGTTTTGAACGGGACTGTCCCTTTTTAGAGTTACGAGTCCCGGTGTCCCTGAAATGAACTCTGGGACGCAAAATTGTCCCGTTTTCTGAAACCGCGCGAAAATTTGAGTAGTCGAGCCGGCGGCCGGACGCGATCGGTGTGTGAGAGCGAGACCGAGTGTGTAGATGCTCTGCGATAATTATGGGCCGTTACGACGTCATCCATTTTCTGGGAAAATGTGATGTTGTCGGGTGGTTTTTACTTCGGATGCAGATAGTTGACACATGCACGTAGTTGCATCGTTTCTTTTCTGTTACACCTGCTGTAATTAAATAGAAGAGTTGCCAATGAAACACATTACGGTACAGAGTAAAAAACTATACATGTTTTAAAATCTAAACATGCTCATATTTACGTTGCGGTAACTTGGCTTTTAAAAGTATAGCGTTTTTAAATGTGTGCAAATATGTTTTTATTGCTATTACACAGTTAATAATTACGTTGCCAAACGTGTTCATCATATAGGTGGAAGATATAAAATGCGGAAGTATTTTTAATATTTCCGAAAAGAACTTTTTTCCAGTCATCTCCATACAGCGGGTTAATAAAGAATTGATAAATCATAATTAATGTAGGTGGTTAAATAAAAAATAACTAAATGTACGCGTCCATAGCTCAGTAGTTACAGAGCGTTTCCTTTTTCACCTTCACAACACTGTATTTTGCCTATTTATTTTCTGATCGAATATACTACCCAGCAGCTGTTGGGCATACTACTCAGCAGATTCCTCAGAAGCTGCGGATCAGGTAAACCCAGTTTGCTCAAAAATAAGATGCTGTTTGGGGGTCTAGACAGTTAGCCAAATGTCCACAACGCCGAAAGACACAATGCCCACCGCCAATAGTGAAACCATATATCTAATACTTACTATATTGCTAGCGGCTATGAGCGGGAAACTTACCGATGAAGTGAGACACACAACCAACTCCTTCATGTATACGGTGAGCTGTGCGCAAGCGCGGCGGCGTTGTCCGGCCAATGGGGAAGTGGTCAAGTTTAAAATTCGCTTCTAAAGGCGGAGTTCGAATTCTCACGCATGCGCACGAGACGCGTTATACTCTAAGTGAGACTATGTCGGCGCCGTAATGTTTTCTGAAGTTTCCAGGCCCTACCAGCAATATATGTGTATTATATATATGAGTGAAACAGACGATCAAAGGCTGCAACTAACCTAAACAAGCGAAAACGAGATACTGTATCTTTGAATCACTTCAAACGGTCGGCATATCTTTCGGTGATGTGAGTATTTGGCTACCTAAGTGTCCAGGTCCCAACTTAACATGTCATCGTCGATGTTAGAATTTTTTCTATACAAATATATAATTTATTATATGTATAAAGATTACATAAGCCGTCCATAATTTAATGGTCAGTTTTTTAAATTGCAATAGTAATATAAATAACAGATGTTAGACAAAGACAGGTGTATTTCTAATTAATTGTTACCTTTTTATATAATTCCTTTTACAATAAAGGAAGTATTGGATTCACCCCAAAAATTCGAAATTGAGTTTCAACAGATCTTCACGTTTTAGATTCCCCTGAACCCAAAAAACATATGTTTTTTATTGGTCTGTCTGTCTGTCTGTGTGTCTGTGATCGGAATATCTCAAAAACTAACAGAGGTATGGCGTTGAAACTTCATATATAAGTTTTGTGTACTCTGTAGATGCGACAGCAAGCTTTTGAAGAAAATCGCATAACCGGAAGTAGGTGTTGACTCTTGTGATTTTTCAGTTTTTTCGATTTTTTCAAAAACTGCTTTAAGGTTTTTGTTCAAACTTCACATTTTTATTACATTTTTAATGTTCATTGATGTGAGAGGTGATTTTCCAGTTGAATACTTCTAAACCGGGTTTCTTTTGTTTTTTTTTTCTATTGTTTTTATTAACTCCTATTTTAAATAGAACACCCGGTTTGGTTTCATTTTTGTTCATGAAAAATCATAGTAGCAGAATAAAATGTTTAAAATTTAGAACTCCAGTTCAATTGTTCCAGTACTCCACAGTCCTGCATATTTGTGTGTTTGTGCTTTAAACCTTGCAATTTGCACAATTACGTGGCCATGGCACTAGTTTTCTTGCTGAATGTGCGCAATAACGTGCGTCAGGCTGAACGGCGGCCAGTTTCGTTTTATATCAGCAACGAACGAGATTCGGCTTGTGACAGCCAATCCTGGTTGCAGTTAATGGCCGCCCGCCCCTGACTCATGTTTTCGTGTTAGTGACCAACAAAGTCAATGGCATAATAAAATAAAATCGTCTTGCATGACGGATATGCCTAAATCTTTTAATAAGACAACGCCGAGATTACTTGAAGCCTATCTCGGCGGCGGTTTAGCCACCTACTTATATGCTGCTAACGAGCAAATTGTGTTTTGTCGTTGCCAAAAATAGTGTCCCGAGTAAATTCAAAACGTCAAATTGATATAATGAAATAATGGTAACGAGTTCCACTGTGCAAGTTAATTGTGATATTATTTACAAGAAACAACATGAATTATGCCGGATAACGTTGCCAAATATTAGCTAGATAATTATATATTAGGTTATTAATATTAAATCCCGAAATCAAAGTATCGCTCCAATTATGCACAGCAGAACACGGTTGTAGCGAAATAAATACAGCGAACTTCTACATAATGGACACTTATGAGGAATCTGAAATTGTTTATTGTAGAAAGGTGTCCATCATTCAGAGGTTGTTTTTTTGTCATTTATTCCCTAGAGCTCTGTACACTAAAAATCGTTCTTTGTATAGAGGTGTGCGCTGTTGGGAGGTGTGCGTTAAGGACGTATAAGTTACGGTTCTAGTGCACTTGGACCTACGCAAGTTTCCACAGCTCTCTGAATATTAGGTTTATATCTTTACCGAACACAGAAATCGTTTGTAATCTTACATAACGAAGCGTTTTTTGATAATAACACTGATTCTTTCGTGTATAGAAGGTCGCCGATTAAATATAATTATACTTTATTAGAAACGAAAGGTATTTTAAAATATCTGAATGGGCGTCGATTAGTTAATATTTATTTCGCCGTTTTTATAATATCTAATATATAAGTAATTGTGTATTCATTTCTATGTATGCATATCTGTAACCTCTTTTTACCTACCTGTGTAGAGGCTGGTTCTTTGTTCATTTTTAAAATTAGTAAATTCTAATTTCGATCGTCCATTTTTCCATTATCAATCGAATAAGTTTTTTAAGCATTCAGTTATTAAAACTTAAGTTCTAAAAAAACAGTGAACAAATGTTTATAATTTTATACGTATTGTTGGAGATGCACCGATACACTTTTGTTTAATTACGGGGTACACGGCCGGTGGTAATATATCGCATCATTGCGGCAGGTTCGCGAAAAAATATGTATTCTACTCCCTGGCAAGCCCAGGCGTACTCGTACTCGTTACCCGGTTTTTCAAAAAAAAGCTTTCCCGGTGCATCTCTAGTGTTTGTGTTATTGCACGTTACAGTACCTAAAATAAAAGTTCTAATGCAACCTTTATTGAAGTTTTATTTTGCAACCGATGTTAATTTTAAGCAGTTATAGGAGAAAGTTATTGGCTAATTATATCATCGAAAGTAATTTTTTTAATGGAAGACGTCATACCTAAATATTTATGATATGACAAAAAGAAGTAAAACTTTTTTTTGTGTTGAATGATTTATTTGACTAGACCAACATATAAAAGCATGTTCTACATAGTCCTAACAATTATTTAACATTAGGGGGAACGTCAACGACAGTCTCCCGGCAACTAAATATATATGTACTTACATAAGTATTGTCACAATTAGGGCCGGTTGCAGAAAGCAATGTTAAGTCTGGTGTTAGCTAACATCGCGTCAAAGTGAACAAAATCGCATCAAATTTTGTTTACTAATGTATTAGTTACCATAAGCATTTGAGATTTGATTCGTTTTTGTTCACTTTGACGTCGCGTTAGCTAACACCAGACTTAACATTGCTTTCTGCAACCGGCCCTTAGTGTTGTGCCTTGGTCAATTGACCGGTCAATTTGACCACGGTCAAAAACTGTGTGGTCAAATTCACTGTCAAATGCTCTTTTAGCCTTAAAATTGCTTATATTAAATTACACTCTCAATCAACGTTTTTTTTTGTAGAAGGTCTTTATTACTGGCTGTAAGCCTGTAACTAATCAAACATTTACTGAAATTGCAAAAATGCAGGGGATTTACATATTTAGCGAGGGGATTCACACAGCGACCAATGTTTCTTGGGGAAGTACCGCTTTGTGCAAATTGTAAATTCAGCATTGGAGTCTTCTGTTTCAGTTGTGCTTTACTTACAGAACTATCAATACAATTGATTAAAAAAAGGTTAATTAAAAAAATTAAAATGGTCAAATGAGCGGTCAATTGGCTGGTCAATTGGCTGGTCAATTGACCGGTCAAAGGCACAACACTAGTCACAATAGATTACGTTATATACATTATATACATTATTTACATAATTATGTGCACCTGCGCTGGGTAAACACTGTTAAAACTGTGTGGTCACTATTTGGATCATCTGAGCTAAGAAGGAAGTCATGTGGAAGTCTTTTTTTTTAACCGAGTATGTCGAGATCGCCGTCCGAGTTGATAGTGATTGGCACCGGCACTGAGTTGAATGTTTTCAACGAATTTCGTTGCTGCTCGTTTAACGTATTCGTCAGAGTACCTACCTAGTTCATAATGATTTTGAAATTAATCGTAGCATTCTGTTCTGAAACTTTTGAATTTTGTCCATTTGTGTTTCTGAAGCTACTCCCCACACTTGGCATGCGTATGTTATTAACGGTCTTATGATCGAAGTAAAACTTAAAATTGTAGTAAACACATATTTGGACACGAAACTTCTATTAGAGACTTGTTTTCATAAAGATATTATTAAGTCCGTAGAAAACGTTCTCTTCTCAAATGCGTTTTCTAAAATAATTTCATTTAAACCGTACATATCTGTCTACACATATTTTTTTCCGTTGCAATTTCAACACTGATTCTGTAGACGAAAACTCATCAAAATGGAAGAAGCAGCTGGTGAAAATTGATTCCCGTTTTGTCGAATTAACCGATCACGAGACCATTATCTTGTACAATATTAAATGCTTATATTTGATGTTTAGTTTCTTTCTATACTACGCTTAACCTACAGATAGAGTAGAAACCCCTCCCACAAATGGGCGCTAAACTTGAAAATCCAGGAAGACCAAAAAACAAACTTGATCGTGAAATCCATTGAAAACAATAAATACAATTTGCCTAATTTGTAGATTGCTTTTTGTTGGCATCATATATCTAATACTTACTATATTGCTAGCGGCTATGAGTGGGAAACTCACGAAAGAAGTGAGACAGACAACCAACTCTTCAATGTATAATGGTGAGCTGTGCGCAAGCGAGGCGGCGTCGTCCGCCCAATGGGGAAGTGTTCAAGTTTAAAATTCGCTTCTAAAGGCGGAGTTCGAATTCCCACGCATGCGCACGAGACGCGTTATACTCTAAGTGAGACTATGTCGGCGCCGTAATGTTTTCTGACGTTTTCAGGCCCTACTAGCAATATGTGTGTATTATATATATGGTTGGCATAGAATTGTCAATTTGTTTTAAGTTTAAATTAATTTTCGACGTCTTGTTTAACTTATTCACGTGTTATTTTAATGCTACCTATCAATTTAATATATATGTGTATATATACAGTGAATTTATTTTAATAGTTAACATCACAGTTTCGTTTCTATGCCAGCATTTAATCATACAGATCACTTCCATAGTTACCAATGAAATCAATAGATTAGAGCGTTTATTTTACGAGTTAACATACGATTTTGAATTAGGTACTTTTGCTAATAAGAAACTTTAATTGTGTTACCGGAATGTAGGTATGCAACTAAAAAGCAGATACCTAGGATCCTAGGAACAACTTGTGTGTTATATGTTTTCTTCAGTGGTATACATTAGGATAACTTTTAATGGTCTTTTTGACAAATGATAATTCCTATGTTAACTCATAAAATACACGCTCTAATCTATTGGTCTCATTTGTAACTATGGAAATGACATGTATGATTAAATGGTGGCATAGAAACGACACTGCTATGTTAACTATTAAAATAAATTCCCTGTATATATTTGGTTTAAATTGCATAGTTTTGTATATTTGTATAGCTTATTAGAATGCGTCAAAGTCACATGAACTAATAATACAGTTAGTTGTAGTTCAAATGTAGCGTTATAAAGTACAGTGTAGACAGTTGTCATTTTTTATTGGCTCCCGTAATCGGTTTGATTTTGTAGAATATTACTAGTGAAAGCCGGTTCGGTAACTTTTAGTGTGGGTCGCCCACTTTGAACTACCGTTTCTAGAGCCAGTAATATGTGAAGGAGAGATAAATTAACTTTGTTGTTACGGTCTACACACATCTTTTACATTACACAGGAGCGTTTGTACTAAGTACACACAAATCTTTCATTGCAGCTAACCTAAATTTCGTACCTTTGTACAAAAAATATTGTAAAATTTTAATCCCATCTGCATTACCGGCTTTAGGAACGGTAGTTCAAAGATAACCGCCGTTGTACACAGCAATTCAGTTGAAATTAAACAATTTTTTAATTCACCCCAGTTTTAAATTTGTAACGTGTAAACAGATTTCTGCAATCGAGGCTCCTCGCAGTTTCGCTGAAACGTTATTTTGCAGAATATTACTATTGATAAGCCGGTTCGGTAACTTTTAGTGTGCGTCGCCCACTTTGAATTACCGTTCCTAGAGCCAGTAATATAGGAAGGAGAGATAAATAACCCTCTTGTAACGGTTTACCCATATACTTATACTAATATATTGCTAGCGGTTGTGAGTGGGGAGGACACGAAATAAGTGAGACAGACAACCAACTCTTCAATGTATATGGTGAGCTGTGCGCAAGCGCGTCGCCATCGTCCGCGCGGTGAGGGAAGTGAACCTCCCAGTCAAGTTTAAAATTCGCTTCTAAAGGCAGAGTTCGAATTCTCACGCATGCGCACGAGACGCGTTATACTCAAAGTGAGACTATGTCGGCGCCGTAATGGTTTTGGCCGTTTCCAGGCTCTACTAGCAATATAGTAAGTAATACATATATGCGGTTTATTACACACATCTTTTACATTACACAGGAATGTTTGTAGTGCGTCAACACCTAACCTAACATAGCTAATCTAAATTCGTACATTCGTACAAAAAATATTGTTGTAAAAATTTAATCCCACCTGCATTACTGGCTCTAGGAACGGTAGTTCAAAGTGGGCGACGTTCACCACAAGATAACCGCCGTTGTACACAGCTCAATTCAGTTGAAATTAAACAATTTTTGAATTCATCCGAGTTTTTAATTTGTAACGTGTAAAACAAATTCTCGTTGAAACGTTATTTTGTTGAATATTACTATTGATAAGCCGGTTCGGTAACTTCATATATCTAATACTTACTATATTGCTAGCGGCTATGAGTGGGAAACTTACCGATGAAGTGAGACACACAACCAACTCCTTATTGTATACGGTGAGCTGTGCGCAAGCGCGGCGGCGTCGACCGCCCAATGGGGAAGTGGTCAAGTTTAAAATTCGCTTCTAAAGGCGGAGTTCGAATTCTCACGCATGCGCACGAGACGCGTTATACTCTAAGTGAAACTATGTCGGCGCCGTAATGTTTTCTGAAGTTTCCAGGCCCTACCAGCAATATATGTGTATTATATATATGGGTAACTTAGTGTGCGTCGCCCACTTTGAACTACCGTTCCTAGAGCCAGTAATATAGGAAGGAGAGATAAATTAACATATATGTAATACTTATAATACATATATGTAACTTAACCCTCTTCTTACGGTCTACACACATCTTTTACAGGTAATCTTGTAGTTTACATGCACCCATTTTGAACTACCGTTACTAGAGCCAGTAATATAGAAAGGAGAGAAAAATTAAGCCTCTTGTTACGGTCTATACACATATTCTACATTACACAGAAATGTTTGTATTAAGTACATACACACAAATCTTAAATCTGCAGTTAACCTAAATTCGTATCTTTATACAAAAATATTGTTGTGCAATTTCACTCCTTGCATTGCTGGCTCTAGGAACGGTAGTTCAAAGTGAGAGACGTAAACTACAAGATTACCCTTTTACATTACACAGGAATGTTTGTACTAAGTACGCACAAATCTTAAACTGCAGCTAACCTAAATTCGTACCTTTGTATAAAAAATATTGTAAAATTTTAATCTCACCTGCACTACTGGCTCTAGAAACGGTAGTTCAAAGTGGGCGACATACACCACAAGATAACCGCCGTTGTACACAGCTCAATCCAGTTGAAATTAAACAATTTTTAAATTTACCGGAGTTTTTAATTTGTAACGTAAAAACAGATTTCTGCAATTTAGGCTCCTCCCAGTCTCGTTGAAACGTTAAGGCTCGATCCACACTATCGGGCTGCTCTCGGTTCGATCTCGCTCCGCTCAAATATTTATACATTGTTAGCAATGGGCACATTCACACTATAGGTAACGCTCAAGCTCAGGTCGCGCCCATTGCTAACAATGTATAAAAAATTGAGCGGAGCGAGATCGAACCGAGAGCAGCCCGATAGTGTGGATCAAGCCTAAAAGCACCAATGACAACTCTGTGGCTCATCTCAGTATAGGACTCTGTATAGCCGATAACTGCGTTTATAATTATTTACGTTTACCATTTGCAAATGTAGCGCAGAGTATAAATCTTCCCAATATGCTTTTCGTGGCTAGGTGGTTGATAGAACGCATGTCAAATGGAGACGCTCGTAAATTTACACTAAGCAGATGAATGGAATAGTGTAGTTGACATTGACACTAGAGGAGGCGATAACAAAAATAGCAAAATCGCAAGTTAACAAATACTTTCGTAGAATAGACCTAAAACTAACATGCGAGCAAAAGAAAGTGAAATCAAGCTTGGCTTTGAAAATTGAAACATAATGCTATGTTGTAGAATGAAATACACATACATAACCTAAACCATTGCATAGTAACTGTCACTAAGTGTCATGTCAAAATTTTATATGAAAATTAACATAAAATCCTACACTTAAACGATGTTTTACATCTGCCACACCAATCATTTCGATTGTAAAAACTGTTTGTTCTTGATTAAACATGTGTAATTAAAAATTTGATAATTTAAACAACTTGACACAAGCTATTATAACATTAATAACTGTCATATTTAAATTAAAAACATCAGAAGTAAGAGAACATAACTTGATCTTTTCTAAGCCAAGTTTGATTTCGTTTTCATTTGCTCACTTGTTAATTCGCTACCATCTGTTGAACCGGCGCAAAACCTGTCGTTTAAGCATCGAACATTGGCAGTTCAAGCAATTCCGGAGCCCCATTTTTTAATCGCGAAAGCGCCAACCGATTGGCGTCGACAAAACGAAACGGTTTCGTTTTGCACGGCAAGAACTGGATTTAAATAGCCGTTTGGTCGAAATTAATATTTCGTGGTCTAGGCTGGGCTTTCCGGGATTTTTTAGCAGCTCACATTTCTCCGAGGATTTGTGTTTCTTGCTCTACTAAAGCACACTGCGAGTTTAATAGAGCATAAGAAATGTGCATTCCATTTATGAGCCAATTGCAACGGTGTGCTGAAAACTTGGTTCCGTAGTGTTATTGTCGCTGTAGGTGGAAAAATGTAGCCGCCGCAATTACGGCGACTGCAGTAGAAATAGAAAGTGCGATTGTGCCCCGCAGGAGATAATTTGACTAGAATAGCTTCCGGTCGGCGACAACGATTAAACGGCACCGTTCAAGGTCACGCGGATTCGTGTAAATAGCATATGGTGAAGGATCGCCTATTAACATTTCCAGCTGGAGGCCGTTTAAATTAGATCTTGCATTGTGGAAGGCGAATACAAAGACCGGATTCTGCTGGTGGACATGCAGCCTTGACGCACACGAGATCTGTACAATTTCATATTCGCTAAGGTCACTTCTTGTTGGGCATCCTTGCCCATTAGATAACACACAACTCGCTTTGGAAAAGTAATGGTTGACGCAACGTCAGTCAGCAACTTTTTAAACTGCTAGCAAAAAGGAGCATGCATTGCGATTTTATTGCCTGTAGCTATTGCAAAAGAAGTTCTGGATAATAGATAGACTACAGTTTAAGTCTCGATTTTTCCTTCAGAAAAACAAACGAATCAAGTCGAATTTTCAATTCTAAATTTCCCCAAGAAAGTCCCTGAACTCCCTGGAAGTTCGTTGTCAGGTCAAATGTATCCTTTATATAGGATACCTGCGAAATGTCTGGCAGAAAACAAAGTGAACGTTGGATGGTCGTTCAACCAATTGGACAGATCTCTTGGGCGACCAGCTTTTTTTCAAAACCTCGTCGATCTTTAAATGGCTTCGATCATTTTAATTTGATTTTTCACATTTTAAATTTAGAAGTTGCTTGAATGAGACATGATTCATATACGAACCATTTTGATTTTTTACGTACCTTTAATTAATAAATTCGTTCATGTACGGTGAACGTGTAGGAAACCATTTAATACGGTACGGAGTAGTTTTCTTCACCCTATTTTGTCCCTTCCTGTTAACTCTTCACTATTTAACCCGAATTACCTGTATGTGTCCTAGTTGTATTGGAATTACTATTGATAAGTATTACGGTTATCATCACGTTGCACTCTCTATAAAATGTCAGTGACGAGGATTACGTATTATTTGCTGGTATTGTAATACACATGACTGTAAAATTCCAAAGGCATCTTGATGAACTTTCTTTTTGCCTATACTATAGGTAAACACAAACAAGAGATTTCGTATAGTATTTTAGACTTCGTTTAAGATTTACTCTCAAAAAATGTAACCTAAAATTGCAGTTTACATGACTTCACTTGAGACAAAACACTACGATTAATGCTGAACCAAATTAAAACTACAATATACGAAAAGAAGCAGAAAGATTCAAGGGAAGTTGCTACCGTATTTAAAATTTAGTGTATAAATCACGGTTTCATTTAATTAAAATAAAGTGCATTTTCACGTGTAAAAATGCACTTGATCTATTTTATTTTAAATATGACAGTGACCTTCCTTGAATCTCTCTGCTTATTTTCGTATATTGTAGTTTTAATTTGGCTCAATATAAATCGCAGTGTTTACTCTTAAGTGAAGTAATGTAAACTGCAATTTTAGGTTACATTTCGTCAGAGTAAATCTCCACCTGAAACGGTGGACGTGGTTCATAACGTGATATCTTGGTAGGCGGCTATTTACAGGAGTTTACACTTCATAACAAATTAGTTACCTAGAGTAATAGTATATTATGATACTAGTGTATAAATACGCCTTTAAAGCATGTGCGACGATTTTAAGAGCACGACGCGAAGCGGAGTGCTTTTAACGGCGCTAGTGCTTTAATGGCACTTATACACGTGTATCATACGCTATTTTTTCTACTACTGTAACAGAAATATAAAAACTTAGTTCGGTGTCACTTTTTCCGTCACATTGTGTTAGATATTCTAGGTTATGTTGACATTCAAATTTACGGCAAAGCGTATTTTAATGTAGTATTAAAACACGCCACCAATGTCAACGTGCTAAAATGAACAATGACAGGCTACATATTACATTGATATACAATGAGTCCATAAAGTCTTGCACAAATTCATTTGAAATTCAGATATTTTATTATCGGAAAAAAGCTCGAACATGTCAATTAGTATCTTTTTCTGCTCCTGTAACTAAAATGCCATTTAACATACCAACATACACGTCGCTAAGTGACCTTTTAATCATGCCTTCATAACATGTGACTAAAGAGCCTCTTAGTCATGAGCTAAAGTTGGCAACGATGTTTTAGTCATGGGGTGAAGTTAGGTTCAAATAGTATTTGCTTTATTAGCTACAGCCAAAACTAAAATCAAGTTAGTTTTCAACCGTCACTTTGACGTTTGCCAAGCATAATTTAACCTAATATAATAAATGTCAAAAGTTTAATGAAATCATTTAATGTTGTATTCTCTAAATTTGTGGTCGTAGAAAAAGTATAGTATGCAACTCGTTTTATAAACTTATTAGTCACTCATTTTATTAAACACTCGCTCCGCTGCGCTTCGCTCGTGATGAATAAAACTCCTGACTAAAATGACGTTTATAAAACTTGACACATAATATACTATTAGTTGTGCATTTTTTAAAGTATAAAGTTAGTATACATGGTGTCCCAGGGAAGAGATATGACGTCATGTAGGTTTTTTAATGGAACACCCTCTATATTGTACTATTTTCGAATTCTACGTTGAAAACTGAACACTTTTTGTATAACCAACTATATCTCTAAATTCAGCGGTTTTCGAAATATTGACGTTTGGGAAATCTGTATATAATAAAGTTGCATTTAATACGATTGCCTAATGCATAGATAGATAAATAGTCTAGTTTCGCTTTGGCTGAACAAAAGTTATATTTGTATGTGAATTATTGCCCAATTACCGCTTTGTAGAAATACATACTCGGTGTTTCTTATTGCTACATCACAAATATTGACGTTGAATATGTTTTTAGACGAATTGTGTGTTGAGCTTCGTTCATTCTATTTTTTTCGAATGTAATTGCTAAGAAATTTGAAAATGATCAACACGCCGTAAAAAAATTATTTTTTAAGCAACATTTAACGATTAAATCGATACCCAACCGCTTTTTATTTAAATAGCACAGTCATATTTGTGTAAAGCTAAAACTTTTCGAATCCAGATCCAAATATTGGGAGCAAACTGTTTTCACTCTTTAGTATGTACTATCCAAGACAACAAAAAACTGGGACAACTATTTATATACATTTTAGCATTATTTGATTTACTTAAACGAGGCTTTAAACAACTACATTTCTTATAACAATTTTGTTTCATAGCAACGTCTAAACAAGTTGATAATTAAGATAGAAATGCCTAGTAACTATCCACATTAATGCAGTCACAACAGATCATATTAACTGTTCCAGTTTTTTGCCTTGCATAATACATATATACATATTAAAACAAAATTAATAGCAATTAGATATACTGTATTGCTAGCAACTGTAGCAGTCCTGGCTGTAGAGTATACGTATCGGTGTATTGGTTAAGTTGCAAATAAGTCAACTTGTTTCTTTATGCAACGTCATGATACTTGCATGACCTTCGTTTTTTGATTTCTAACAATTTTTTATTAACTAACAGGTTTAGTATTTCCAAGAGATTTTATTTGTGTCAGATTTCACGGCCATTGATTTTTTTATCTTTTATTTTATTGGGCGTCAAGAACTACATCTCATTGTCAACCTTACCAATGTGAACATTTTATTATTGCAGTGCTAAATATTGATAACAAAATAGCATAATTTACGTAGCGTTATACATAGTAGTAAAACAAGGGTAACGTTACTGAAACGTTTAGTTTTCTGTAGCTTTCTACTATTGAGATATCTCTAAAATTGGCCAAGATATTAATTTGAAAATCGCGCAAAATTGCTCTCAAGGGGCAAAACAATTTTATCGCAGCTCTTCAAGTGACACAAGGATAAAAATTATATGAACGTTTCATTTATAAATGCATTCATTTATGCCTGCGCGGGAAGTGCGACGAAGGCAATGGGTCGCATGCGATTTGCTCCCAGCATCCAAACCCACGCCACATTCAAACAATCTTCTATCTAACTTAAAGCTGCCTTAATTAACGAATTGAAATCCATAGCCGTTCCGAAAAAAATCAGCTACAGTTAGATTTGAACCCATGTCTAATTGCTACGCGGGCTGCTTGACACCCAACCACTCAGGCAGCCGGTCATTTATAAGTAACAAAAGAAAATCAGAAAGATTTACTATCCCTATACAGGGTGCGGCAACGATGCGGGGGTGGAAGATATTTCTAAAACTGAGAGTTACATAATATTGCGTATATAAAACTTTTAGGTACGAAGGTGGTTCACATTAGTAAAATAGTTTTGATTATACAGGGTGGCTCAAAAAAGTGTAGCGAATCAAACTTACTCTTTTTTAAATGGAATGCCCTATATCTGGACAGCTTAAATGTTTTGCATTGAAATAGTACTAATCATTTTGATTTAAAGTTGTCTGGATCTAACGTCAATTAATGGTGTAGGAAATATTAACGATTTTATGTAAAAAGAATACTGAACTTCAGGCGGCTGCTGTAAGCAACGGAAAACAATTGAAAAAAAAAAGAAAACGATGCCAAAAATTGTTTTTTTCCTGAAATCGGCAAGAAAGCGGGCCATGTCGACACTCAGTTTGATCTTGAAAGTGTCACTTTGCAAGATTAGTTACTTTTGAGATTTTTGCAAGACTAGGCATTTTTACTTTGCGTTACCTATGTGACCGGTCACCTTCACCATGCACCTTGATGCAATAGGATTTTATTTTTAAATATGTCAGAGAAAAACTAAAATTCTCCAGCTTCCTCCGGGACTCTTTATTTACATAAGATTCGGTGGTAAAGCCTAGGCACATACAATATTAAATATCTCTTGGCAGTGTTGATTTTTGTTGGAACGCTGTCACTGTAAGCATCCCGAGTGGTTTGCGCACTAGGATTTAAGCGAGCGCCGTTGTAACATGACTTGCGAGCGGTGCACTATGCGCCCTCTCTTGGCGACGGCTGGAACCGTGGAGCGATGTAGATCCGTGCTGTCGAAACCTGCGCGCGCTAGGTGTTACAAAGCAGGATTTCAGAAAAAATGTAATACATTACACAGCATGAAAGTGTCTATGCTTGACTCGGAGGCTTTGAAGAAGTATGTATCACTTTCATGCCTTGTAATGTAATATACTATTTCCTGAAATCGTCAAGAAAGCGGGCCATGTCGACACTCAGTTTGATCTTGAAAGTGTCACTTTGCAAGACTAGTTAGTCACTTTTGAGAATTTTGCAAGACTAGGCATTTTTACTTTACATCGCCTAGGTAACCGGTCACCTTCACCATGCCCCTTGATTTTATTTTTAAAATTTTCAAGATGTCGGAGAGAAAATAAAATCCTCCAGCTTCCTTCAAGACTTTTTATTTGCAGAAAGTTCTGTAAGGCCAGGCACATACAATATTCAATAGTTTTGACAGCGTTGTTCTTCGTTAAAACATTGTCACAATAGCTGCTTTCGCATTACACATTAGTGCTCTGGAGTGCACCAGAGTAAGTTACCTCGCGTTCGAATTACAACATAATTTTTAGAGTAACTAACGCTAGTCTGCCTTCCCCTGCCCCCTTAAGCCCCATGAAAATTTGAGGTGCAACAAGCCCTGACATGCGCTGTTGCGTTATTAGAATCAGCTGTCAAGCTGTCAGATTTAACCGCCAATGTGATTAGAATGTTTTATCATCATAATGGGACACGATCTGTTCGACAAAATTTTCAATTTTCATTATTTTCATCAGCTGACCTTCACTGAATAAATTGGAGTCTGAAGATTCAAAAATTATCAAGCTATCCGCAGTATCAGCTAAATTTACTGTAATTAACACAATTTTGTTAAATTTAATTATTAATTATATTTCAATGAACTTTTTCCTACAAATTAAGTCCTTTAAATCCATTTTGAGCGTAGGCCGCATATACCGCCCTTATTTTAAACGTTCAATTCAAAAGCAAATTAGTTAGGTTATGTATTTTACCCGAGAGTAACGCAACGTCTGTTCGAATTACAAAGCAACTCACCCCAGAGTAATTCACCCCAGAGTCAATTGCACCAGTGCTAGTTGTACTTAATTCGAAAGCAGCTTATAAGTAAGGTTAATGATTTGCTGGCGCGGTTTTAAGTGAGCGTCGTCGAAACATGAGTAGCGAGCGGTGCGCTTGGCGCCCTCTCTTGGCGACGGCTAAAACCGTGGAGCGGTATAGCTCCGTGCTACCGAAGCTTACGCGCACTAGGGGCCGGTTGCAGAAAGCAATGTTAAGTCTGGTGTTAGCTAACGCGACGTCAAAGTGAACAAAATCGCATCAAATTTTGTTTACTAATGTATTAGTTACCATAAACATTTGAGATTTGATTCGTTTTTGTTCACTTTGACGTCGCGTTTGCTAACACCAGACTTAACATTGCTTTCTGCAACCGGCCCTAGGTGTTACAAAGAGATTTCAGAAAAAATGTAATACATTACACAGCATGAAAGTATCTATGCTTGACTCGGAGGCTTTGAAGAAGTATTCTTCAACAAGCCTCCTCATCTGCAAAGTAACACTTTCATGCCTTGTAATGTAATATACTATTGTGACTACCTTTTGAGTGTAAAATTGTAGAGATGGGTATTAATGATGTTCAAAATTTGCAAATTTAATAATTTCGATTTTTTATGTATTTTTGAAAACCCCTTTACCTTTGATATGTTACTTGATACCTGTAAATTCAACTGTTTTTGATATAAGGAATAACAAACAAACGCCTTTAAAATAATGATTTATACACTTGATCTCTCCAAACAAAAGATAATATACTATCCATTCACAAAACTCGTGAACTGTCAAAACGCTATCAAGTTGATACCTTGTTAACTGTTTTGGAACTTCTGCTCCCTTATTTTGGCATCTCCCAAATTTTTTAATTTTCGTGCAAACACTTCAGTTGCAATGGAACAGAAACGAGAGAGGGTTTCATTATTGGAAAGGAAAAAAAGGCTATAGTTGATTATTACAAGGAAAATTAGAAGAAAATAGTTGTGACTTTTGACACATGTAACATAACCTTATCTTTAAATATTACTAGAAATCACTAGATCCGAGGTACATTCCCAAAAAACTGTAATTTCCAGGTACACTCAGCAAATATTTTAAAAATTTGACATTGACAGTTCATGAGCTTTGTGAATGGATAATATCTGATATATGCCACCCCGCATCGTTTTCGGATCCTGGATATAAACGCATGCTGTGCTTGCGTCTCTGCATCACCTTTTCATCGCCATCGGTCTTGTTGATGTGTCATTTATAACGCAGCGATAAGCAAACACGATAGACGATCGGTTAAAACGTTCGACTAGAAATTGGATTCCACAGATTCGAATTACATGAACCGCTAGTTTTTTTTCTTTGCAAATTAATATAATTCGCATTACTGTTTCAGAATTATTAGCAACATCATTATGATGTTTTCACTGATTTAGTATGTATATAATTTTTCTATAACTCCCACTAAAAGTAGATCTTTTACCAATAGCTGTCGAACTAAAAATTACATATTATACATCAGCGTGCTAAAAGTAAAATCAGCTGTCTACTGTTAGTACAGGTGGTAAAAGTAAAAGCTGATTTTGAATTCACGTATTTTAAACTGAAAGTGAGGTTATGCAGTTTTTCAGTTAATTCTTTCGTTAGAGGTAAACTGTTTTAAATAATTGAAGCGTTATGTAGTGAATAAAGTCAAATCATTGTTATTAATTGATATCTATCTTTGGACATGTACCGGCTGCAAAAATAGTCGCCGGTAACAGCTACCTATCCATTGCCATTTTTTATAACAAATTATAACTGTCAAAAATGTAAATCTTTGTTAATTCGATATTTATGAATTAATTGCAGTAAATTTAAGATTGCAGAGAAAATATTGTATGCAAAGCAAACTCGTGCTAAAAGTGTTATTGCACTTGAAACTCAGCACACGGCTTCGTTTCATAATTTTCATGTCTCGCACCATAAACAGTCACTTTTCGTACTTTTATCATAAATAGCTATTTATACACTCTTGGTGCATTTTCAATCCCTATTAAAGACGTTAAAACATTTTCTTGTAAAAATTTTTTATGTACAATTCAATATTAAAACTATTTTAACTAGAGTCATTAATTGACGTTAGACCCAGACAACATTATAGCAAAATGATTAGTATTTCAATGCCAAACGTTTAAGCTACCCAAATATAGGGCATTCCATTTTTTTTAAAAGTAAGTTTGATTTTCTACCCTTTTCTATGTGGTGGGCTCAAAAGCCAGTGGTAGATACTATATATAAATGTTCGTGATGCAAAATAATATTCCGTATTCTTTACTGCTTACTGCGGTTCAATCTGACTTGATATTTGTTCTTTCTGAGAAGTCGCAGTGAAAACTGAACTCATACGATTATTTTATACGTATTTATTTTGCAGAATATGTTGAGAATAATGTGCTGCATTCCACCTACCAACATATTTATCAATTGCAGAATTTACTAATATTGAAAATTGCTACACAACTTTTAGTTGCACGTGATAGCTAGGACGTTTCCTACATTGGTTGAAAGAGCCAACGTTTATTAAACATTGCTATTGTTAAATTGTATTTAATATTAACCTCGAGTAGTAATGAAATCGGCGAGTGGTAATAAAGCTAATGTATTTTAAGAGCACAAAAACAGTTATCATATCACAATGAAATGCAACCGCAACATATTTCAAAATATTATGTCATTAGTTACATGTTTAATTTATTGGGTGTCGAAAATTGTTTCCACTTTGATCTAAATATGTATAACAATAGTATATTATTATACTAGTTTAACAATAGGCCCTCTTGTTAAACGAGTATAATATACTATTTTATCTACCTTGCATAAAAAATCATCAAAAATTTTTAATTTTGACATTTCATAAATGTGACAATCTGTTAGTTGTCTGAATTAAGGCAGGCTGTTTCAATGTTTTTCATATGAAAATAATGCAAAACAGTGCTATAATGAACTCCATTGTAGCACTGTTTTCGGTGATATAATAATCATATTGTGACATCAAAGTAGATAAATAATTTTTTTGACTATCATTTCCTAAAGGATGCTATTATTTAACACTTTCCATATTTCAAAAGCATGTTGTTATTACATACTATGCAATAAAAATATTATTGCACACATATGTCACTTTATTGCACACTCCTGTCAAAACTGCGTATTAAATGTGGGGAGTTTTCAATTTAAAACAATCAACGCATAGCTAACATGATTTTTCAATTTGAAATGAAGCGTTTCGTAATCTCTTTTAGTATAAATATGTGGTAGTCGAGAAAATTATGTATACAACTCTTATCTAAAGCTTCCTTTTGCACTTGCGAGATTTAAAAAATTCGCATTCGGCTCATTCTTTAAACTTTATCGCGCGTGCAAAAAAGTGGCACTTTAGCTACTCGTTGTATAAATAACTATTAATATTGCTGTAACATTTCAGCAGAAACGGTAGTAAATTCGTCGGTGATTGTTTTGCAAATCCTTAGTTTTTTCGAAGAATTTCTTGTAATATTATTTTAGCGTTTTGCTCTGGAGACGAAACGATTTAAATCGCCAATTACGTCAACTAAACGATTTCCAAGAAATGAAATGTTGTTTGTTGCCCATTGCAAAAGCAGTGATTATTTCAATTTTCAACTTCTGAAGTAATGTCACCATCACACGTTTAACAATGGCAACAGCTGGATTTGATTGTTTCGCTGTTCACCTGATTTCATGGCTACTAGATTGTAAGGTAACCATTATGTACGACTTTTTCTACTTCAACACTATGATTCTGTTATCTCATCGTCGGTATTCTTAATAATGGAAAATATGAAAAGAATCTATTTAACTGCCTCAGTTAAATACATGTAGCATATAATGTAGTAGCCGAAGTCTTTGAAGGGCTCGTAAGAGGAAGAATACACGTAATTTCTTTAGGGAAAGGCACGTTTCGACAATATTGTAGCTCGTAGTAAGGTGATTGTGTATCTACCACCCACAAGTCAAATATTATGCAGCTGCAAATGTGCACTACCTATGAGTCACTGTGATATGATTCAGGCTGGTCAAAATTAGAGCAGATAACAGCGTTAATGAAGATAACGATATCACTAATGACGAAATCATTCCATCAGATATGTCGTATTGTTTATCAAAATGCAGCCCAAAAATAAACAAAATATTTTCAATAATTGCACCGTGTTTGTTGTTAGTTGAATAATTGTCGGTTACTGAATTTTGCACATCTCCAATGACGTCAGCGGTTTATATCCATCGATTCTCTTCACGGATACACTACTCCATCATGCAAAATTCCAGTAGTGAGTAACTTTTCAATTCCCTTTTACGTTGACTCCCTACCACTGAACTGTCTGTCCTAAATGCGTCTGAAAGGTTTGTGCGTAGGCGCAGCAAAGTAGCAACGTCATTTCGATTTTCTGTAGGGCCAAAAGAGCTGGGGGTGCCGACCGAAGTTTGTCGGCTACTGGAGCAGCATAGGCAGTGGAAATCAATAGTCCTATGCAGAAGTGCAGCAGAAAATGGGGCAAGTCGGCAGCCGGCGCCAGGTTCTCGGGAACCGCGAGGGGGCGACACAATTAGCAGCCTGTAGGACATCAAGCCCTTTTTCCAGCAAATTACTGGTGGTTTTTATTAGAAGATTGAAATTGACCACATGAAGTTGTTCTTACGGTCGGGTAGACACTTTGCAACTTTGTTTATTGAAAATTAGGGAAATTGTAGAACTAGTATACCGATACTGATAATTTAGATGTTGGTCTTTTGTTTAAACTTATGGCATTTTTCCTATTAATTTTAAAAGATGCATAAGCACTTTACCGCTTATTAGA
This sequence comes from Agriotes lineatus, assembly GCA_940337035.1. Taxonomy (NCBI): domain Eukaryota; kingdom Metazoa; phylum Arthropoda; class Insecta; order Coleoptera; family Elateridae; genus Agriotes; species Agriotes lineatus. Next base: position 8,949 of record CALNHX010002233.1, on the reverse strand, counting down.
AACCATAATCCAGTTTGTTTTTTTACTCATCAGCTGTTTACAATATTCGGTGGTTCTGGTTTCCCAAATTGAACGAAGAAGATCCTACCCCACAACTAAACGCAAAAATCAAGGAGGCGATGCGGAGATAAAAATGATGACTAATGTCAAAGTTATCAATTTTGAAAAACATACTTCTTATTCCAATGTTTTTTTTTGATAATAGGTCAGTGGCACCCATATATACCTAGTTATTAGGTATATGGTGGCACCCATATATACCTAGTTATTAGGTATATGGTGGCACCTCGCTATCATTTCGTATAAATATATTTGCTTCAGGTTGAATTGAAATGGTCGCCGAACTCGTTTTTTTTTTGCGCCAGGGCAAACTTCATTGCACATGCAATTTTAAGTAGTACCTAGTAGGCCCTGAATTCCGCTATCCTATTTATTTAAGGTGGCGTTTACCTCACATACTTTCTATTTGATGTACAAAACAATCAAGAAATTGTCTTCTGGGGTTCCTGGCGGATTTAATCGGTCTAAAATGAGAAGTGATATGTATAAACGGCCAAAATTCACGGTGATCACTTAGTAATCGTTGGATTTGTCATCACACAATTCTGACAGTTTCGTCTGAATTGATAACATATCAACCGGAACAGCACGAATATTAACTAATTACAACCAAATGTCTATACATGGGCAAGCAAATACTAGTTTAATGGGATGTTTCAATGTCTAATGGGTATTAATTACAGTGTCGCCTACGGCGACATGACGTTTAACGAACATATTTTAGGTTATTAGATTAGTTTCTTGAGCTAACTACTTAAATGGTTGTTTGAGCCAAATATTTAATTTAACAAAATTCCAATTGCAAATCTAATATTGCTTTTGTTATTCATAAATTTTATTAAATGCCATGTTGCTAACTAAAATTGAAGTATAACATATTTTTATGAAAACGAGAGTTGTGTCTACTTTTTTAAGATTCACTTAACTAATACAAAATGGCAAATGTATTACGTAATGCCCTACAATTTAATGAGATATACAGGGTGTTTGGTTCACCGACGTATATCCGAAAGGAGGTGGTAGGTGAGTCGGTTTGGAACTTATTTAACCAAAAATACCTTTATACAAAGTGTCACGGTTTCTGAGATAAAGCCAACTTTGTGATTTTATTAAATTACTGCAGTTTTAGTATGATTAATTTTAATTAGACACAACTGCAAACTTTTAATTTCTTGTAACTTTTATTTTAGTAGTCTTTGATATCTGTTCTATCAAATAAAATCACTTGATACACTCTACATGTGATAAAACAAAATATGGAGTCGACTAAAGTTCAAAAATGTATTCTCTCTAGATATAAGATATAAGTTGGCTTTATCTCAGAAACCGTGACACTTTGTATAAAGGTATTTTTGGTTAAATAAGTTCCAACCCGACACACCTACCACCTCCTTTCGGATATACGTCGGTGAACCAAACACCCTGTATATTCTCAGGGGTAATATAATAAGTAGTATGCTTATTATCGATGTTTTTTTTATGAATATTATGAGTTATAATCCCAAAGCTGAAAATACAACGAGTCCAAAGGACGAGTTGTATTTTCTTTCACTGGCATTATAACGAAATGATATTCTTAAAAAATTATAGATTATTAAGCGTACTACGAATTATGTATATTTAAGAAGAGAACATAATGATTTAAAATATGTACCAGAGATAACGTAATACCATTATACTCGTATTACGTGAGTATTAATGCTAATGATCAATGTTTGTCCCAAACACACTTTTTGTTGCTTTTTATGCTCAAAACGCACGACCTAACCTAGAAAAATCAAATGACATTTTTAAATTAGTTCATTAGACACATGAAACCAAACCAAGTTAGCTCGTACCAAATCGAAAATCGTGAGTCGCTATATTGTCAGTATGGTAGAAGGTCCTATTGGCCAATGTCCTAAATTTAAGAGATGATGATTGGCCCAAAATTCAACGAATTATTCTCGATGTAATTTTGAATCGAAAAATGTTAATACTCATTTGTGCGAAAGTTACCATGCATGCTATGATATTCTAATTGTTTTTGCATTGACTCTAAACAATCGGTCATTAATCAGCAACATTGAGCACCACTTCTTTACATCAAAAACGTTTCTAAATTATCAGTTTCCCGGACGACAGATTGGTTAAAAAAGTTCACTGGTCTTCAATATGGTCTGGCCAAGGCACCCTTTAATTATTTTCTGTAGGGGCATTTGTATTCTTTACGTATGTACATTAATTTTGTACGCTTCAAATCATATTTTGAAAGGGATTCAAACGTGGGTTGTAATCTCAATAATTATGAACCGTTGTCAAATAAAGTGGTTAGTACAGAGAGATCAAAAATAAACTTGATCGCAGGAGTCAGTGAAAACAACTTGTCTAATCTGTCAAATTCGAGGTTAGCAGGTTAGTCAGTTTTAAAACTGACGCAAAACCTAACCTGCTAACCTCGAATTTGACATAGACTTACAGTACCAACAACAATACATTTCAGTATTGCCAGCTGATTCAGACTATCCAGGGCCTGCTGCCATTGAGTTTTAAAAAGTTCACTCGGTACCTAGGCGTGTCGTTTGTTTAGATAATTCCAAGGTATTGCTATATTTTTTTAAAGTAACGGGTTTAATTTATCGTTTTTTTCTACTTTCCGAAAATGGGGAACTTTTCTACAGTTGTGTATGGATTCCTAGAAAAGGCAAATACTTCTCAACATTCCCTCGTCGCGCAAGCACCACCAGGTGTATGCGTAAACGTTACTGCAACTACACGTACACATATCGTAGATGGGATGATCAATATGTGACGCCCTGACATACGTGGGATATATGGGAGATGTTTTGTAATACGCTCGTTAATTTTTCCGGGATTCTCTTTTTCCTTTGCATTTTTTATCTCTTAACATTTCAAACGTCCAGTTGCACCTGGATGCTTCCAACATCGCTGAACAACGCCGCCGTTCAATCGTAAAAGTTGATTGTTTTTTCTTACCAAAGTGCTCCGATTTATGTCAAATCGAAATCGATTTGATTGAATCGTAAATTGTGCGGCAACAAAAATTCTAATTGTCCCTTGCACAATTCTATTCTTAACAATTGTTGTAGGCGTGCCTTAACTAATGAATGTTTTATGCCGATGCAATACAGTTTTTATGGCGCGTTTGGGAACGCGTTCGTGGACGTGATTTTGCCGTGGCCAGCCGCGAGCCCCAGGAAGTTTCGACGCTGCCGCAGCAGAATCAAAAATAGATGACGTATTTGTTTGTACGCTGTTTTTTGCTACCCCACATTTGTTTGTTGAATTTTCTGAACTTTGTACTATTATTGAAAAAAATACGGTGCTAGTGATTGGTGTAAATTGTGAATTTCTCACTTGAGGTTGCGTGCGTATATAGAGATTCTTGTAGATTAGACTGGCGGTTTTGCTGCTAAAGGTATGGTTTTTGTTTGATTTTGAAAACTCAATATGTGCACATTCATCTTCTTCTTGACAAGGAATCGATTGCTCTCGTCTCTAGTAAACCTGAGTTGTCTATTCTTCCGTAAGATGGTAATGGTTTAAGTTTATCGGTATGAAATGATGACGCAACCGTACTCATTTGTTTTGTCATATCGTTATGTCAGCTCGCGGCCTTCCGAATAGACACTTGACAGTTTATAAGTCATCAGTTTATTTTAGTTTACAACTAATCGTAGAGGGCAGATTTAGAAAACGTTCTTAAAAGAATATGTTCCCGCATAGTTTTCAAAACATTATAGCCTATTGGCAAATATCTATTTAACAAAACTTTAAAGTGTTATGGATTTACTTTTATGAAGGCGTAAAATTTTTATGACAGCTGTTTTTCTAATTTTAAGTCTATGTCAAATTCGAGGTTATCAGGTTAGGTTTTCCGTCAGTTTTGACACAAACTAACATAAAACCTAACCTGCTAACCTCGAATTTGACATAGACTTAAAATTGACAGCATATAATAAATATTGCTAATGTTGGTTTAAAGAATGGTCATGCAGCGCTATGACACAATGGCTACTTAATATTTTGAGTTTATTCTACTTGAAGCCAAATATACCGTAAAATGCTAAAAGTTTAGACATACAGTATTATACAGGGTATTAATTAAGTACGTAGACAGACTTTAAGGGGTGATTCCTTGATCAATTCTAAGATAAAAAGTTCCTACAAACATGGGACCTAAACGGCTTCGTTTTCGAGATACAGGGTGTTGAAGTTTAAACAAAAACAGTTTTTTCAAAAATTTGGAAAACGGATAGAGGTATTCTAATGAAACTTGGTGTAGGTTAGTATTTCAGAAAGTGGCATTGTTCAGTCAAAATAAATTTAATTTATTTCCACCAGTGGCGTGCATCGGGGCGATCTCAGTTACATTATTTTAGAAAAGTCTGATACGCCACTGTTTTGTAGAAAAAAGTTTTGTAGCTATTGTAAGATTGTGTTTTATTAAATAACATTTTTTAAAAGCTTCCTTAAACTGTATTTTGAAAACGAAGCCGTTTAGGTCCCATTAAAGTCCAATGTACGAAATTGCTGTTACAGATTTTTCCATTTTTCTCGCAAAATGTTTATTCTATCAAAAAAATAAAAGATACATCTTTTGTATAGTTTCAATGGATAAAGCTAAAAAACTTGTCGTATTGACTAAAAAACAGTGGCGTACCAGATTTTTTTGAAATAAGGTAGCTGCGGTGGCCCCGATGCACGCCACTGGTGGAAATAAATTACATTTATTTTGACCAAATAATGCCACTTTATGAAATACTAATATACACCAAGTTTCATTACAATACCTCTAGGCGTTTTCCAGATTTTTGAAAAAAAGTAATTTTTGTTTAAATTTCAACACCCTGTATCTTGAAAAGGAAGCCGTTTAGGCCCCATGATTGTATGAACTTTTTATCTTAGAATTGATCAAGGAATCGCCTCTTAAAGTTTGTCTACGTACTTAATTAACACCCTGTATATTTTTGAAAAGAAAATTTTAAGGACTACAAAAAATGTATAAATATACTGGGTGTCCCATAAGAAAAAAATGTCTTGTTACAGCAAATGTACGAATCACTCTGTATTAAAACATTCTACATCAAAAACTGATATTAGAAAGTTTTTCAGAAATCAATTATCCCTAAAACAAAGAAGTTAGAAGGGTTTAAAGAAATCGACGAATTTTGAAAAACGCCCCTTAGCGGCATAACGGTTTGCAATAGCAAAATTCTATTTGTACCAGTAATTTTTTCATAAAATTTGAGCTCGGGAGACGTTGGTCAAAATTTTTCTATCTCTGACAGGAACATGAGTTTCCATAAGAAAGTGTCTACTTTGGCTCACCCTGTACATAAACAATCTCTATCAACGTTGCTTACGGGAATTGTAGTGGAGTTGGCACTAGATTTTTGTGTCTCATCTGTGTTTCAATTGGAAGTTTCTGGAAAATTAATACAATTTATTACAATTAATTTTTGAAATACTTTATTTTAAAAACTGACATTCAGAGAACAACTTTATAAATGGTTGCACGTTGATGATATCGATTTCTTAGCTTCACGGAAAAGCACTGTAATTAAAATTGTATTTGAAAACTTGGTAAAAAGAGCAAATATTTTATATACAGTGTGGTAAAACGGAGTAGACCTGACTGCATTGATGATTATATTTTTGTCACTGTTTTACGATGAACTATGACGCCACTGTTTTGTTGATATGTAGATAACTGCATTACCAATGCAGGCAGATACAGTGTAATATACTAACATAACAAGATCTAATGGACGCTTCGTTAGAACTGTGATTAAACATGAAATTAAAAATGATTTTGTTATTCTTTTAACAATCCGTTCAACATCCGTTGTAGGTTTTATAAACTTTGGCGTGTACATTGGTTTTTTATTAGGGCGTGCGTCAAAGCTATCAAAAATGTAAATTTCTACATTAGTAAAAAGTAGGCTTTTTAACGTTTTGCTTTCAGAGTTAAAAATTTCATTTTATGGCGCTCTACGGCCTCATTTGATAATTTTCATGTCACGTGTAATAAACAGTAACTTTTAGCACTTGTATCATAATAACTATTTTGGTAAATGGCAACTGTCATTTTTGACAATCCAACTCAAAATAAAGTGACCAATCAAATGCTTGCATTTCCGTGCAGTCAACAATAGCCAGCTACCTTTCAGTTTTTTTCTTATTTCGGCAATATTTACGTCTAAATAATGTAAAAGTTGAACAAATCGTACAGTACTAAATTTATTATATTTTAAAAATTATTTTTTCGATATATTTCATTTTGCCATTGGATTGTCTGGCTGCATACAATTTGTGGTCTAATTTTGTCTTCCAATATTTGTCGTTCAGACCGTGTTCATAGCCGTTTCTTTTGAAAAATGTCCACTCGCATCCCATTAGTGCAGATTTTTGTAACTACAGCTATTTTTCTTTGTACGACAAATATTAACGGCGATTATCAGACCACTCATTGTTTTATATACGAAAATTGAACAAACATATTTTTTGCATAGGTATTATAACATAAATGTGCAAGGACAACACATTTCTAAATGAAAACCAAAAGTATATTCTTCAGTAACAAAATAGAAATGATTGATTGGATTAAATGTTGAAATTGAAGTCTGTTGACAATCTGAAAACATGCAAATATGTAATCTGCCAGCAATAAATTTTAGAAGACACTTCCACTGTCACAGTTGGCGTACATCATTCTCATCATTGAAAAATTTCTCGTATGTGTAATATACCAAAATAAGATTATATTGAAATCTTGATTATTTCTGGTTATGGCAACAGAACAAGATCTGGTTGAAATACAATGGTGTGACTAAATTTTGTGGTGCAAAAGAGGAAAAACAGAATGGCCTATTGGTTTTCAAGAGCCTTTTTTTATGGGGTTAGATGAAGCAAAGTGCACCATAACAGATCACAAAATTAAGACACTTGAAAAGAGCTGATACGCCAATTAATACACAAACATAATTTTCTGTAGACATGATTAATAGCGTAGAAGATGAATTCGTTGCTCGCCTAGAATACTGTAAATTATAAATAAGTTCACGTTATTTTCTTATTATGCTGAATTACGTTGCCACTTGATATTTTGTGGAACTTTTGAAAAATTGCTGGTTTTAATGGCATCTCCAACAAATGACCATGAGAGAAGGGGTATCTTAGAAATTTGCCATTAAATATAATACCCAAAATTATCTAGTGACTAATGGAATTACAATATGCATTACTCTAACTTCTTACATAATTAACCTCCATCAATTTTATTCTGTTCTTGACCTCTTGATAGACAAAAGCAAACTTTTTCAACTTCAGTCAAAATTTTGCTAGGCCAGAAATATCTTACTCAAATGTTAAAAATATGTTTCTTCTAATATTTAAAAATAATAGTAAATTGATTGCCTGCCTAAGGCAACTTTCCTTTATGGTCCAAAGTGGTTTTCTTATCAACAGAGATAATGACTTTGTGGAATTTCCTCCCCACCAAAGCCACAGTTCTCCTACACCCTCCTGTTTGCCAGCAATCACCACCAACACCCAAAACATCATTAAACAGCTGAGGCTTGACCTGATCAAAACAAAGGGCATACATATTTTAGCAAAACATTCAAGTTAGCTTCCTTGACAGTATTTTCGTATAGTTATATAACGCAGCGGCCTCCAACACCACAAAGTGAGTATTTTGCCATAGCCAGAGAGAGAAATTTACTTGAAGGTTATTTTTAAAAATTTATTATGTAAGAATATATGTTATCAGTTTGAAACATTAAAAAAAACAATATAAATGTTACAACGTTGTAACACTCTGCTTTTTTACAGGAACGATGGATTTCATGTAGCGACACCACCAACATTTGTGCCACAGCAGCCACCGAGCCAGGGGAACAATCAGGTGCCGCCGCTGAGGGGTATGCCACCAACGGGACCACCTACGCAGTCCTCCACGCCTCCTAATAGTGATCTGAAGGTGCAGTCCATGCCCCAGCAGCCCTCTATGAACATTGTGAGTATTTAAATGCCTCATTTTTATGATGCACAGCGAAGTCAACTAATTCGTTGCAATAACGATTTAGTGTTACGTTTGTGCTATAGAAATTGGAAGAATTCGCTAACACCACAAGGGGCAACCCAATGAGTGGAGTTTGATAGTACTCTTTCGACATTTATTGTTTTTACTGTTGGCGATGTTGTTTTAAGTGGAATATAACAGTGACTGCAATGTGTATTTCTCGAGTAGCAGATTTGGTAGTTTGTTTCGTTGGATAGATGTTGTTTAAAAGTGAGTTAAAGTTTTATAGGTTACTTTCATAAAATTGTTACATTAATGGTCAAAATAATCCCCCCTAATTGCAAAAGAGTGTCCTATTTCAGAAGCTCGCAATGGCCGGGCTGATTGAGATATTGACTGTTAGTTTTCACAGAAAAAATTTGTGCTTAGTGCAATTCTATACATATCTGCAAAATTGCTGTTTGTTTTTAAATATCGAGGGCATTTTAACTTTTACATAACTTGACACGCTTTTTAAATGCAACGTCGGCTATATATTTTGTTCTTGGTGGATGCAGATTTTTATAAGCTTTCTTATGAATCTAAAATTATTAATTAACAACAGTAATGTATTAAGTGCATAGTGACTTGCCGATAATGCTGGTGAAATTGCACGACCAGCTAGCTGGAGGGCATATTTTCTAAACAATCCAGCGGGAGTGCAATCTGGTCAGCATTATCGAAGCAAGGAACTATGCACGCAATATCTTTTGCGTGACTATTGCTTGAATCGATTAAAAACTAAGGTGGAGCTTATCAACAGTAATGTATTAAGTGCATAGTGACTTGCCGATAATGCTGGTCAGATTGCTCGACCGCTTGAT